>CM038232.1:85320605-85595138 GCA_021442155.1 Cymbidium sinense | reverse complement strand
GGTTTAGCTTCGATCCATTACCTCATCGGATCACTCCGATGCAGCGATCCTTACTTTGGAAGATGTGTGCGATGCTTTCTTCTAATACAACTCTGTAACCCGCCAGTTTGTATAGTCTCTTATGTGATTGGTAAACTACTCCCTTTAGATTGGTAAATCTGAGCAAGACCAAGGTCGATACGGCCCCTACTAGTGTAGTCCATCGTAAGATGATGGGATCCATCAAATATAATTAAAAAATAAATTAATTTTGACTACCTTTGAGTTGATCTAAGTCCTATAGTGGAATTCACTCAATAGTCAGCCTTAGGTTAGGTTCAATCCATTGCCTTGACTAATCACCCTAGTGACTGAACCTTACTTCGAAAGATGTAAGTCTGCTACACTTTCTTCCTAGTACAGCTGCTGCACACCGAAAGACAACCTCTCTGGTTGGATAGTCTTACTATGTGATTGGTAGACTACACCTTTGGGTTGGTAAATCTGAGATAGGCCAAGGCCAACATGGCCCCTACTCAGTACGGTCCATTGCAAACCAATAGGGTCCATCTAAAATTCAAAAATTAAAATCTGAAGTAAATTCGACTCTTCTCCCTAGTGGAGCCAAACTAAACAAACAAAATAAATCCAACTAACATCTCTAGTAAAGTAGAATTAAATAAACAAATCAAATTAAATCAAATTTCTCCTTAGAGAGATGTAAATTAAATCAAACCTAAAAAGTAAAAATGGGTCAAATCTTGATCTTAGCCAAATTGATTGCAACCAATAGGTCAAATTCATTCTATTTCACTTGTTGAACTTGACCAAAGCTTCAATTGACCAACTAGACCCAACCTAACCCAATTGACCATGAACCCAACTTGACCTAAAAGGTCAAATCAACTTGAAATCAAACTAAACCAAAATTGATTGAAACCAAAGCTTGTATTTCAGATGATCAACAAAGCCTAAACCAACCCATGACCTAACTTAATTGAGTCAAATGGGTTATATTGGTCAACTTGACCCATTTGACCTAAATGAACCTAAATGAACTAAATCTAAATATAGATCAAATATAAACCAAACCAATGACACCCATGGGCTACAAATGATCATTTGAACTTGTTCTAACCCATGGTTTGACCCAATTTGACCAAATGGTCAACTTGACCTAAGTTGAACATTTTGACCCAAATGGGTCAACTTGAGCCAAATCATATCAAATCAACCCCACATACATTGAAAATTGGCACAACCCATTTTTCAATCATCCTGAATCTGCCCAAATCAAAATCAAGGCCAAATTACCATTTTACCCCTAGGTCAAAGGGTATCCTATGACCAAATTCACTTGGAATTTGGTCATATTCTTTCTCAAGGCCACTTGGCATCACCCTAGTGTTCTATTTGGACACCAAGGAGGGTGGTGAACATGACCCAACCTAAAGCCAAACTGACCCCTCCAATGCAAATTGTCCACTTGGATCACCTCATACACTCACCAAGTACATGAGCACTCCCTCTCCTCCCCTCCACTACCTAGAACGAACCACATGGAGTGCCTAATAGCCAAAACAAACCAATCAATCCAAGCAATTGATCAAAAATGGAAATGCTAGTCTTGACCGTCTAATCCAAGGAGGGGGAGATATACTCCCCCTCATTCCCACTCAAACCTCAGAGATGGCATTCGATTGAGCACTAGGGATTGAAATCAAGCTTCTTCAAACTTCCCAAAGCCATTTCCAAGCCTCCTCAATTTCTCCTTCTCGATTTTCTTCAAAGTCTAAACAGGGGAGGTGAGGTGAAACTCCAACTTACTCAACTCTCCATCAAATTCAAATTGCTATTGCAAGCACCATCAAGGCACCTAGTCTAGCACACTCAAGTTGTTTCCCAAGTCACCAAGTTATAGGAAGGCGATTTTGATCAATGTTGAAAGCCATTGAAGGGGAGCTTGGTCAGCCGATCAATTCTCTTCAAATGAAAGCTTGATACCTTCAACAGGCTTCATCTCTGCTAGACAAAGCTACCTCCTTCATTGGAAGTGCTGGAGATAGCCACTAGCAAGGTATTACTCAAAATTGATCCTAAGTAAAAAGAATGCTTGTTCCTTTGTGAAGGGAATTTAATCCCATTAGATCTTAACTATTGGATCTCTTGCTTGTGCCCCTCTAAAGGTGTGGGGTAAATCCTAGCCTAATCCAAGCTCAAGTGAGCTCGGATCAGGAGGTGGAGGATGAACGACATCTATCTCCCGTAGCTTAGGCAGGGATGAATCATGAACCGTCCAACTTAGGTTTTTTGGATGGATAGAATTGATTAAATCGATCAGATCCATGCTTTAAGCCCTTTAGAACCACAAGATTAATCCTGGTCATCCGATCCTTAATCGGATGACCTAGGGGAAAGCACGTTGCACTGTCAGCTGATGCAACACACGACATGGGAACTTAAATAACCAATCCTATCACGTCACGTGGAAAGTGTGCCGCATCAGCAGTCCACGTGGTGCTGATGGGATTAGTTAAATAATTAGGCTATTTTATTAATCCATTAATCACAAAAACTTCATTAAATCATAATTAAATGTAGAAAAATTTAAAAAATATAAATGAGGGCTCACTTTAAAGGTATTTCATAGTGGAATCCAATAAAATTATTTTTAATTAATTTTGATTAATGAATTTTCTTAATTAGGGTTTAATTAAAAACTTAATAACCTTAATTACTCCTTAATTACTTAATTAATTCATTTCAAATTTCTTAGACATGTTTAGTGGGATGACTTCTGCCTCCCTTAATTTTCTTGAAATTTATTAATGAGTTAATTAGGAAAATTAATTAATGAACCCCTAATCATCCCCTTAATGTAATTAAGAGTAATTAAGATATGAGCAGTGATTTAATTCCTTAATTGAGATAATTAAATATTGTTTAAGTAAGGAGGAGGTTTATGAAATGGTTTTGGGATAATTTCTCTAAGCTATTCTCTAAACCCCCTTTCTTCCTTAATCTAAACATAATTAAGGATTAATCCACTAATGATCTACTTAATTAGTCTAATCAAACTTTTAAAAATCAATCTTGAGTTAATTAGCTTAATCTTTGGTAGATTCTTAGTTGTTCAATAACCTAAGAAGCTTCAATAGAATTTATAATCAAACTACATGTGTAGGATGGTTATAAAAATACTTAATTAAACCTTTTAGCTTAATTAATCAATAATTGTGAGCCAATTGCATTAGGCCCCTTTATTTCTTAGGTGCATTACTGATTTAAATTCCATGTTATTGCTTATCATATGTTGGCTCA
Organism: Cymbidium sinense; assembly: GCA_021442155.1. Lineage (NCBI taxonomy): Eukaryota > Viridiplantae > Streptophyta > Magnoliopsida > Asparagales > Orchidaceae > Cymbidium > Cymbidium sinense. The sequence goes on along the minus strand of CM038232.1, from coordinate 85,591,838 downwards.
TAATTATTTGTTTAATTATGTTAAAATGGTATAGGGAAGGGGTAATTAATGGATTTAATTCACACCTTAACCTAAATAGAACATAAAATCAACCTAATTGTTCTAAAAGTAAACTAAACCAAATCACATATGGGGAAATGGGTTAGGACCAGCAAACTCTTTTCATATTTCCTAAGTCAAATCAAATTCAAAAATAATCTCTTTAAAGAATTTTGATTCACTTTAAATGATCTTATTTCATAGAATTATCTTTAAAAATTAATTAGGGTAAATGTACATCACTTTATTTCTTTCCAAGCATGCTAAATGTTATTTTCCATATGAAACCATGCATTCATCTTTTAAAAATATAAATCAATTAAATAAAATATTTTCCTCTATGTCAAATTGCATGTTTTAGCTAAAGTTAAGAATATGAGTGGGTGTTATCACTATTAAATTAAAAATTATTTTCATAACTTATGAATCAAAGATTATGAATGAAGTGATGCTACTTATAAATACTTATAAGCTTGCATGTGATTATATCATAATATTATTTTGTGTTGCTTTCTTCTCTTCTCTTAATATGGACTTGTATAGGATTTGTAAAGTGTATAGTTCATTTGAAAAGAACATAAAACTTGCTTAAATTTATTCCTATGCACTTCTATGCTATGACTTAAGATGGATCTTCACACCACACATGTAAATTATACAACTAAATCAAACACAAAAAATCTTTTGCATGATTCTTCATCCATTTGTTTCCCTTATGTACATTTACATGTATTTAAGAAAAGTGGTATATTAGTCTGGACATCCTTGGATTGCGAGGCTTTAAGTAGCCCCAAGTAGGTCTTGTACCTTACACCTTTGGTGTAGAAAATAATGGCGTCGTACTCACTTATGTCTTTTATACATGTGAATGTCCAATTAGCTAATGGATAAAAGAATCTCTCTTTTCTACATAATGAAATCATTCATTCATGGAATATCCAAATTTTCTTAAGCAACATCTCTTTGCATTCATCATTAAGGTGTGCTAAGATTTGCATTGCATGTATAGATATGCTTAAGATCATTCATGTGCATGGTATACATGGTGGAAAGAAATAAATGGTTGTGTGTTATGTGATAGTAATTCACCTTAACTAATTCTAAGATTCCTTTCTTATTGAGTAGGTTCATTTAGAGAAAATATAAACTTAAGGTTAATTAAAATACATAATAAAAATTCACTAAGAAAATCATTAATGAATGTACCTCATAAATTACTTAAGGTTGGGATAAAAGAGAAGTTCTCTTCTATTCTTCTCTTTACAACATTTAGTAACTAAATGTGCATTCATTCAAACCAAATCAAAATCATCAAATAAAATTGACAAACCAACTAAAGCACTTAAAATGAAACCACCTTCTAAGTTGAATTCTTCATACATAGAAAATTCCAACCTTAAAGCCTAGCTAAGACATGCCACACAAGCCTTAAATGGCACAAACATTAGATTAATTCACCATTTCTAGCTCTATGTTAGAGCGGTGCATGATTTGATGCCTGATTTTATTTTGTGATGTAATATTTTAGACTAGATGTTAGGGTATATGTGCATCATAGCCTAATCATGTCTTCTGCAAGGGATTGTGCTTAAGAGGCGATGCAATAAAAAATATAAATATTTTTACTGTGTAGGTTGCTTATACCCCTAAGTATGATCTAAATTAGGACAGGTGGACTTGGTTACTCTTGTGTGGGGTGCTAAGTCCAAATTATTCACATAACTGCTTGGGTTGTGTGGTGTGTTTAGCTAATCTCTATTTTACAAGTTTAGTTAGATTTATCTTTCCCTTTTGATGTAAATTTTGCAATTAAGATTTGGAATGAATGTTATGGAGGAATTAAGGTGAACATTGATCATAAGACCATGTCTTATGTACCATGTGAAGCCTTTAGAGAAACTACATTCCAATCAAGCCAAAATTAAGAAAGAAAAGAAGCAAATCAAACATGAAGAAGGAAGAAATGAAGAAATAAAGAATGAAGACCCTAACGTGAATTCATTTTAATTATAATTATTCATTTGTAAGTTGTATAAGGATAGAGCTCGGCTATCCATATTTCTTTTTTTAGATTTGTGTAATTATTCATTTGTAATCTGGGTTTTATAATTGTAATTATTCTTTTGCACTAATTTTATAAATTGATTAATATTTTATTGATGATTGCACAATTAGGATGGCATGATCTTTCTAGTTTCTTCATTATTTGATGAATGGCCTAGATGCGATTAAGCTCTTAGAAAAAAATAAATTTTTAATCCAGTTAATCAACTAAAAATTAAAATTAAATAACTCATAACCTCACTTAAAGCCTATTACATAAAACAAGATAATAAACTATTTAATAACCCCTTAGCTGGATGTTGTATGTCTCACATCATGCATAAAAATCATCTTACTTCACTCTTGCTTATGGAGGGCTTCCACCTTTGCCAGAGAAAATGGCTTAACCTTTGAGAGTCATGGTGGAAACACACCTCCTTCTTTTTGATTTTGGCCTATAACTAATTTTTCATGCATTAGGCATATGAATCCCATAGCCTATGCCAAATAAAAATGTCTAAAAATCAAAATAAAACATAACAAAATTTGCTTTAGATTAATTCATTATTCACGTCCTTCATGATATAGTCTCTTAGGGAGTGTGTTTAAGGATTTAGTCTCCTTTCTAAATAAAGAATAGCTTAGCCATCTTGCAAAGCATAAGACTTGCCTACATATATTTAAAATCATAGGAGGAGTTAGTTAGTGACCACCCCCAGGTGGTTGTAAGTCCAATAGTCGGGTGGTTTATCCTCTCTTGTGGAGATGAACCACATACCCATTTTCACCTTTGATTTAGATCATGCATTGGCCCTTGCCAAAGCTCCCTAGATTTAGGATCCAAGGTTGTTGTTTCCCTTTGTGGGCTACAAGCATAAATCCTCGCCTCTTAGGCATTCCCATGATCGCATATTGGTGTTGACCGAAATGATCACAAGCACTAACAAAAATAATATACTCCTAACTGAAGGTGTAGAGGGAATCTAGAGCTTAGTGCAATGTGGCTCTAGTTATGCCAAAGATATAAGAGAGCGAAATAGGAATCCACTAGGGATAGAGTATATGAACCTTCCACTAGGGAAATAAGTTCAAGTCATCTATAAGGGGATGAGAGGTTTGATTTGATTTGTTGATTTTTTAGTTATGTTTGTTTTGATTATTTGGTTTGGTTGACTCCACTGGGGGAGATAGAATGGATTTGTTTAAGATTCTTAGATTTTGGATTTTTGAGATGGACCCGGTTTTGCGATGGAAATGGAGGCCTAGGCCTAACTCAGATTTATGAATCTAAAGGGGTAGTCTACCAAGCACATAGTAGAACTAACCAACCAAAGGGATCACTTTTCGGTGTGCAGCAGCTACACTAGGAAGAAAGCATAATAGACTTACATTCTCTAAAGTAGGGACCAGTTGCCTAGGTGATCCATTGGTAAGGCAACGGATTGAACCCAACCTAGGGTTGACTATTGAGTGAATGTCGCTGGGGGACTTAAATTAACTCAAAGATAGTTGAGATTAATTTCATTTTTTTTAATTATTTTGATGGATCCCATCAGTTTCTGATGGACTGCACTGAGTAGGGGCCATAGAGGCCATGGGCTACATCAGATTTACCAACCCAAAAGAAATAGTCTACCAACCACAAGGTAGGGCTAACCAACCATAGGGATGCCTTTCAGTTTGCAATGATCAATTCAGGGGAAGAAAGCACGGGGACTCACATCTTCCACTATAAAAGATCATTGGGTGATCAGTTGGCAAGGCAACAAATTGAACCTGACCTAGGACTAATTATTGAGTGAATGCCATTGGGGGACTTGAATCAGCTCAAAAATAGTCAATATTAGTTTCATTTTTTTTAATTTGTTTATTTTGATGGATTCCATTGGTTTGTATGGATCACACTAAGAAAGAGCTTATATTAGCCTAGACCTGTCTCAGATTTACTGAACCAAGGGGAGTAACTTCTTGGCCAAGGGGAGAACTATCCAATTGAAGGAGTGCCTTTAGGTTTGAAATGATCAATTCGGGAAGAAAGCATGGAGACTCACATCTTCTAGTACAAAAAGACCACTGGGGTGATCGGTTCTTTGGGCAACAAATCAAACATGACCTAGGGCTACCTATCGGTTTGCAACAGTCATGCTAGAAAGAATGCGTCATAGTCTTACATCTTCCAAAGCAAAATGATTATCGGGGCAACCTACTTGTGGAAAAATAGATTGAACCCAATCTAAGAGTGACTACAGAGTGAATGCTAACCCAGGGCCTTATCTTAACAGAGGTAGTGAGACAATTCCTATAGGGAGTTATGCTGACACTTCCCTAAAGATAGGATGCCTGCTTGGAAAAGGGGCCCTTTGGGGAATTGAATTCCTAATCCACAAGTAAATATCTTATTTGTTTGTTTAATTTATTTATGATGGACCCTATTAGTTTGTGAGGAATCATACTGAGAATGAGCTTACATCAGCCTAGACCTATCTCATATTTATTGAACCAAGATCCACTGAACAAATTCTCCAACCATAGGGCTGGTTACTAGAAAGGGGGGATTGTCCAATCCAGAAGTAACCTGGGTAGTGTCTAAATGGGGTTCGCAAAGGATGTGATCCAAATAGAATGAAGGAGAGGGGCCACTAAGGGCTTGATCCAAAACCCTGGAGAAGATGACATGGCAAGTCATATATCTAATAAGTATTTGGTGGCCAACTCAAGGAGAAAGTGCGGGGACTCACATCTACTAAGAGTGGTGTATCCACCGAGTGAGTCGCTATCAGCATAGTGAATATCAACCAACCTAAGGTGCCTTTCTATTTGTAACAATCATCCTAGTAAGAAAGCACGGGGACTCATATCCTCCTATAACAAAATTGATTGCTGGGATAGTCTATCTTCAGCTCAACAGGTACTATCCAACCTAGGGCGACTAGTGAGTGAATTCCACTAGGGGACTTACATTGACTCAAATGTAGTTAGGAGGAAAGAAGCCTCAGGACTTATTCTAAATCTCAAATATACCCGACCTAGTCAATGATGATTAGTTCAAGAAGAAAGCTCAGGGACTCACATCTTCTTAAACAACATCAACGTGAGGTAGCTTACTGACTACGTAGTGAAGTCTACCAAACTAACAAGAAACTCATTAGTTTTTAATGGTCAAGCTAGAAATAAAGCACGTGGACTCACATCCAGCAAGTGACCACTAGGGTGACATACTAGCAAGGTAACATATAAACCCGACCTAGAGCAGTAAATGAGTGAGTGCTATAGGGGGCTTGCTCCCACATCAAAGTAGCCCGAGTCAAAATATTTGTGTTTATTTTTCCACTTATGTTAACAGAAATAGGATACCTCTTGGGTTCTCTCACACTTACCCTAAACACACCTGGGGAATTTAATGAAATGGTGCCATGAATGGTAACTAGAATTCTTATTAAGAAATGATGTTGCTTAGGTTTTCTCACACCTATTTTAGTAGTACCAAGGAATTGTGTTTGATTGTGTTTGTGTTGTGAAAGATGGATAAGATGCCTCTTGGTTTCTCTTACACCTATCTGAGATACTTCATGGCGAATTAGCAAGATAAGAAACAACGCTTTGAAAGAAGAGAAGATTTTGATGAATTGGAATAAAATTTTTATTCTTTTGTTGATAATTATCTTTAAACATATTTTATGGGTAATATCTCTTCAAATAAAGCCCATTAATTAAAAGCAATGGGTGTTCCCCTTTACAATCAATGAGCTGGTAGGATCCTTATTGGTAGGCCTTCTCTATGACATAGGGGCCTTCCCAAGTGGGTTCAAATTTGCCTCCCATTTTTTGATGGGAAATAATTGGTCTCTTTAGGACTAACACAAGTTCTCTTACTTGGAAAGACCTTGGGGACCATCTTGTTGTGAGCTTGAATCATTTTTGATTTGTACAACTCGAGGTTCTAGCACACCCGTAGGCGACTCTCCTCTAAACCTTTGAGCACTTCTAACCACAACTTTGCATTCTTCTCAGTGATCTTACTAGCCAATATTATTCTTAGTGATGGGAGTTGAACTTCTAAAGGTAGTACAGCTTCAGACCTATATACTAAGGAAAACATGATAGATTGAGTTGGGGTTCGGTATGTGGTGCGGTATGCCCACAAGGCTTCAACCAACTGCTCATTCCACTATCGCTTATTATCGTCAAGAGTCTTCTTTAGTATTTGGATGAGAGTTTTATTGAATGCTTCTGCTAAGCCATTTTCTCTGAGGTAATAGATGGTGGAGTATCTCCAATCTTTACAGTGTCTTCTAGCAAAGCTGTTGATCTTAGTGCTTTTTTGAATGCAATACTATTCTTTGATATAATTCATCGAGGCCCCCCGAACCTATATATGATATGATTCTTGAAAAATTAAAGCACATGCTGAGCTGTGACCTCTCTGAGTGGGATAGCCTTTGCCCACTTAGAAAAGTAGTCGGTGGCAGCTAGAATGAGCCGATAACTCTTAGAAGATGGAGGATCGATAGGACCCACAATGTTGGTACCCCAACAGTCAAATGGCCATGAGGCTAATGTGGGATGTAGAATTTTTGGTGGTTAATGTAGGACCACACCGTGTACCTAACACTGATGGAATCTCTCTGCTATAACCATGTAGTCTGTAATCATCGAAGGATAGTAGTATCCTAGTCTCTTGATCTCCATCTTCATCTTTAGACTGGATTGATGTGTTCTGCATAGACCTAAATGTATCTCGATCATGATCCTATGGGCTTTGTATTTGTCCAAATAGTGTAACCACACCTGATCGAAAGACCGTCGGTACAAGGTGCCATCCATGAGAGCATATGAGAGAGCTCTATGTTTCACCTGATGGGCTTTGGATTTCTTTTGAGGTCGCTTGCCAATGTTCAAGTAATCTATGAATGGTTGCCTCCAATCTAGCTCCTCATCTTTATTGGTAACAGCAACCTCCCCTTCAAAGTCTCTCGATGAGTTTAACAATAATAAGGGATATGACTTGTCTATTTTTGGACCCTTATTGGAATGGACTCATCTTTTGGACATGCCAATTCTTTGGCAAGTTTGGCCAAAGCATCTGCTATTATGTTCTCTACTCTGAGAACCTTGTAGATGGTGACTTTAGGGATTTGGGCCAACTGCTTCATGGCATACTCACGGTAATGATGAAGCTTGTGTTTCAGAATCTTGTAGGACCCGACAATCTGGTTGATGACCAACTAAGAATCTCCAGATGTCGATGCTCTTGACACAGACTGTGATGGATAACTCTAGAATGGCAATCAAAGCCTCATACTCAGCTTCATTATTGGTGCAGGGATTGGAGAGATAGTATGAGAATCTCATCACATCATGGCCTCGAGTTAAGAGAACTAGTCCTACCCCTTCCTTTCCTGTAAGAGTAGATCGTGGTGTTTATCCTTTATGAAAGGAAGTTGCACCATCAAAATACATCTCCCATCGGTGGTTGTCAACCTCCCCTAAGTTCATGATTTGTTCATTAGGGAGATCGTCACTGAGCAGGGAATCAGCAGACAGTGGGTATGCTACTAAGAAATCTACTAGTGCTTATCCTTTACCCACAAAGAGGGTAAAATGTGATATCAAATTATGAGAGAATCATGAACCATCATGCCAAACATTTGGATAGTATTGGTCATGTCATGAGATACTATAGTGGATTGATTCTAGAAATCAAGTTCACCTTATGAAAAAGCATATAATCGTAGTTTTTGAGATGTAAAGATCAAAGCTAGATAATGTTTCTCAATAAGTGGATAGTTCACTTCAGTAGGAATTAGATAATTATTAAGGTAGTAGAGAGCACTCTCCTTCCTTCATCATTAGTTTGGGCCAACAAAGCATCGAGAGAGTCATCCAATGCAGCAGTGTAGAGGATGAGTGGCCTTCCCAGGATAGGGGCAGCTAGAACTGATAGCTTCACCAAATACTACTTGATATCTTTGAAGGCATGCTGACACTTGTCATCCCACTTGAACTTGGCATCAGTGCTGAGAATGGCTTGCATCTCCCCGATAGGTTGGAAATAAAGCATCTTAGATGCGCCAACGGTCCTTATAAAGATCTGAGTTGAGTTAAACTTTTAGGAGGTGAAATTTTTAAGATAGCTTTGATCTTTTATGGATCTATTTCTATTCCTCGATGTCAGACAACAAACCCAAGGAATTTCCCTGAAGCTACTCTGAATGCACACTTCATGGGATTCATTTTGAGGTTATATTATCTTAACTGTTCAAAAACTACTCTCAAGTCAGAGAGATGGTCTTCCTTTTCTCTATTTTGACTACTAGATCATCAACATAACACTCAATATAATGATGGATGAGTTCATTGAAGATCTGGGTAATGACCCATTAGTATGTAACACCAACATTTGTAAGGCTGAAAGGCATAAACCTATAATAATAGATTTCGATCATGATTTAAAAAGTAATGTTTCTTTCATCCCTGGGGGCCATCTTGATTTGGTTGTAGCCAGATAACCCATCCATGAAGGAGAATATAGCATGAGATGAGGTGATGTCCATAATTAATTCTGGTATAGGAAGAGGAAACTCATCCTTAGGACATGCTTTGCTTAAGTCCCTAAAATTGATGCATATGTGAATTTGGCTATTCTTCTTCTTAACTGGTATGACTCTCGCTAACTAGGTAGGATATTTTTCTTCCCTGATGAAATCAGCATCGATCAATTTGTTGACTTCAGAAATGACTTGTTGTTTGATTTTTAATAACATACTTTTAGGAGCTTTCTTGATAAGGTTAGCACTAGGATCTATTGCTAGTTTGTGGACTGCTATGTCAGGAGATAATCTAGGCTTCTCTTCATAACTCCATGCAAAGCAGTCTTTAAACTAAGTTAATAGCCTAACTAAGTCATTGGTTTCTTCTTCATTTAGCAACGAACTGATGTATGTAGGGCGTAGATTTTCTTCCATCCCAGGGTTGATTTTTTAAACTTATCAATTGTTGAATGGATCTCCTCTTCAAATTCTAGCATTGCATCTTTGATTTTGTGATCATCTGGATCATCTAAAGTTTCTAAACACACATCCTCATAAGAGTTAGTTTGGTGCGAAAAGAACCTATTAGATTCCAGATGGTTGGTGACAACTAAGCAATAATCATTGATCATTGACTGGACCCAATGTATCGAATCCTAGTCCCGATCTTAATTGTGCATCCTTTCCTCTATTTTTACATAACTTTTTGAAGTACTTTGACCTGTGCTTAGACTATGAGTAAGGAATCAAACCATTCTTTGTAAGATTAAAAATACAAGGTGAGTACTAATCAAAAAGTAATTCCATTAATTCTTTATATGAATCATTCTCAAGTTCTACATGAACTTCAGAACTTGAGGATGATGATCCCAAAAAGAATCTCTTAGCTTGACATCCCTAGATGACTGAGGGGCTTCCTTAACTACTAAACCTTCAACTTTTTGAGATGAAAGTAAGGTTAGATCTAAGGTTCCTAACTCCTTCCTAATAGTTTTACATACATTTAATTTGAATACTTTGCTTTTTTAGAGGCTCAATCTTCATCACTATCAAGTGTCACTTCTAATGAAACCCCCTGAGAGGGGTTGGCTGGTATGCTAATCACATTAGACTCGTCCTTTGAGCTAGATTCCAAGTCTATGTAAATAGTAGGGGTACTCCTATGAATTGGAACATAACCCCTATTGGCTGATGGCCAACCAGGGGGTCTTTGACCTCTGGAACTATGTTTGTTTCTACCTCTACCTCTGCCTAGTGGAGGTCAAGTCATCCTGCCCACATGTCCATATGATGGGATGAACTATGGGTAGGATGTGATATGCGGCTCCACTTCTTCCTCAATTTCCTTTTCTTGTTCACTTGGATTTTCATTTTTCTTTTCTTTTTCTTTTACTTTTTATTTTTCTTCATTTTGTTTTGCATTTGCATTCTAATTTTGACCAAGTTCATGAGAATTGAGGAAGAAAGTAGGTCGCATCCTCAAATATCTCAACCTTTTTGACTAAAACTGGCTTTTCATCTCCTTTGAGATAATACTCAATCCCATCCATCCTGAACTTGATGCACTGATGAAGGGCAGATGGAATCATCTTATTTTGATGTATCCAAGGCCTACCAAGCAAAATGATGAACAAAGTATTTGAATCAATGATATAAACTTGGCTTCAGTCTTCTAGTCACATATCTCCAAAGTTCACACTATGGAACCTAAAGCTCTCTTGCCCTGTTCATTGAATCCTCTCAACATCATCCGATCTCCTCGGAGTGTGAAGATGTCAATCCTCAAATAAGCAAGGGTATTTAGGCTCATAATGTTCATCGATGCACCTAGATTGATGAGAACTCTAACAAGTCTGAATCTGCCCATGTCCACTGTAATATAAAGGGGACATTTGTGCTCCATGTGCCCTAGAAGTAGGTCTTCATATTTTAAAGTGATTCCTTGAGCTTCTGAGTAATGTGCCTCCTCTCCAATAGCGGTCAGCTAAACTAAGCATATTTCTACATCAAGGAGAGCCTTGAGTAGTGATTCCCTCATCTCTTTGGATAAGATAAGGGCATCGTATATGCTTAGCTTAGATGGAAAAATTCTTAGGTGAGAGAAGACATTGTAGTCCACCTTAGGCTGATCCTCTACAAGCATATCTAGGGATGGAGCATCCTGTGGTGGGGTTTCTCGATCCTCTAATCCAATGAATTATTTCCCTCTATCTTGAGAAGCTGCCATAGGAGGTAGAACCTTTCCACTACGGAGGTTGACTTTGGTGATCTCTTGTGGCAGGGTAATGGAAGATTCTACACGCGTTACTCACCTGACTTCTCCTATGGGACCCTCAGAATTAGATAATTCCAAGTCTATCTCAAGAGGTGAACCTGTAGTATTCAGAGAAGGGAGGTCCAACTCTAAATTAGAAAGAAGAAGATTGGAATTATTATAATTATTATTTAGAATTGAAGAGTTATCATTAGGAATAGATTTAGACAACCCATCAAAAGTGACATAGATATAATTCAAGCTAGCTTTATTTTTCAATTTCTTGGATTTGATAGGAGGTACATAGTAGAAAAGTAAAGTAAGAGGGGTGAGAGATTTGATGCCCTCATCCACCGACATAAGATGTCTACTACAAGAAGAGCTAGCTGAAGTAGAGGTAAGTTGATGATTTAGTAGATGCAACGATGGACTAGAGACTACACTTGATCTGTGGTTATGCTACTTGGCTATCCCGGGCTAGCATAGGCTACTACTGCTGAGCTCCCCCTTTCCCTGAGTTGGCTCTGGCAACTTGCAAACCTTCCTTGATGTTGGAGGTTTGAGCTATCTTAAGCACCTGGAAGGAAAGTTTCTTGATTTTAGAGATAATTTTCTTAGAGGTACGAGATAAGAAGATATCCCAACCTTGTTTAGTTTTGGAAGGATCACAAGTATCCCCAAGGATTACCCTAATAGAACTGGATGGTTGTTCCTAAGGTGTTCCTTCATGATAGCTATAGCACCGGTCTTGAAGCTATGTTCAAGCTAGTCTTTAAATGTGAAGCAATCTTCCAAAACATGACTTAACATACGATGGTAGGGAAAAAAGTTAGGATCATTTACTTTCGCCCTCTTCCTTCAGTCTCCTAGGTTCAAGTAGTTGAGAATCAGGCTTCTTTAAGAGATTCTTAAAGATCTTCTTGATTACCTCCCTCTTAAATGAATAAGGCTTTTAAGTTTATCTAAAAGAGTAGGTGGACCATAGCTACTTGGGGGCGGGTATGTGTACTGATGCTGCAGATGATGTGGCTGAAATGGAGGCGATGTAGGCCATGGAGGCTAATATGGCGGCCGGTAGGGCTACCTCGGTGGTGGTAGAGGAGGTGGAAGTGATGGCTGTGGAGCATGAGGTCTCTTAAATTGCCCTCTAGCCAGTTGTTTCCCCTTATCTATCACTATCACTACCCTGGGCTTCTTCTCAAAAGCTTTATGTGGCTTCTACTTTGTTGATTGGTCTAAAAGATGACTGTTTGGCTTCTCCTTGTAAGCTAGTCACCTTGTTAATTCACTTCTCAAATGTTTTGATGATGAACCATTTGAGCATGAATGTGACCAGACTATGGATATTCTTAAGCAAAATCTCAATGGCATCTATAACAACTGTGGTTCTTACTCAAATTATGCCATCGATAATGTAATCAATGAGGGACTCAGATTTTGTTGAGCCTACGAGATCACCTATAGTCACCCTTTGAACTCTCGATGAAGAGTTGCTCCAACTCAGCAAAAGTCTTCACTAAATTGTTGGAAAGTTCAATGTACCAATCAAAGGCTATGCCTTTAAGCTCTTGACAAAAGACGTAAGAGTAAAGTATCCGCCATCGGCATTGCAAACAAGTGGCTCAAGTGCTAGTTCCCACGGGTTTCCCATCGAAGCTCTTGAAAGGAAGAGGCACGAAACTCTTAGGATATTGGATGGCATAAAATTCCTCTGGGTAGGATTTACCCTTTGGAATTGATGATCCTCCTTAAACTTGAGCCAACACTTCTCTCACCTACTACTTAACCATGGTTTTGATATCTTTTTCTTGTATGGAAGGTACTATCCACTACCTTCCTACATAGGCTGGTGCTACCCTGCTCTACTGGAGGTAAATTCTTAGCTAGACCCAAAAAATGCATAAACTCTAGCTGACTAGTCTCAGCTATAGTAATATGGACTGCTGGTGCTTGTTTCTAAAGTGCTAAGACTGCTGCTAACAAGTCCTCGAGTTGCTTCCCCATCCTATTTATTTGATCATCTTTTTGCTTTATTTGTTGAAGGAGGTGTTTGAGTAGGTTGTGTCTTTCTGTTACATAGTTTGCTGCTCATAGAGGAGAGAACCCTAGGTATCTACCATGTGTACCCCCACTGAATCCTCTAACAAGTCATCTTTATTTAGATCAAAGCTGACCTTTTCATCCTCTAAATTGGACCAGACATATCCAAAGATTTTCTTTTTCTCCATTAGATACTGAGCTACTATGTCATCTTGGGATCCCAACTAAGCAGGCATGAAAGATCGTGCAGTATCAGTATCATGCATAGACAAGCACCTAACCTCTGAAGCTACTAGCAAGCTGATCTTGTGAGGACAGCACTCACTAGAAGAATGGTACTCTTGATCACTGTTGGATCTGGGCGGAGTGGTACTCCTAGGAGAATCTATGGCCATAGGGGTGACTAAACTATCTCCTCCACCCTTAATAGCTATGACTATCTCCATAGCCTGCTCTGGTGGTGGTGTTGATGGGATGACTATGATACTTTGAGATTGACATTCCTTCCTCACCACTACTAGGGCAGAAGGTCAAGCAGGGGAGCTCAGCCTCACCACAGTAGGTGGTGTATATGGGATGGGATCTCTCAACCATAGCTGGAACACTAACGGGGTTCTCTTCTCCCCGAATGCAGCCTTCATGGCCTTGGCTAGAATAGTAGATGCTAAGACATGTGAGACAATGACGGGGAGAAGCGGTGTGGTGGAGGCACAAAGCTGTCTCAAGATAGAGCTCGCTCATGATGTAGTCCTTGTGAGTAAGATACTATAAAAATGGTCGGCATGGGTAGCGTGTTGATATGGAAAATCCATAAGTGCATAGGATGTTGGCAACCTGCTATACCTCCGGTGCTCCCGGCTAGTAACATGAACTGATGTACGGGCTTCTATAGCCCTCTCCTACCTAAGCTTTTTTCCAACATTGCTAGGAAATGATAAATCTTAAATCAAACTGAGCCCCAACTCGATTGTCTGTAGGCTCCGTCTACTCGATGCAACATTGATCAGAGGCTGGTGTACGACCTCCTCCTCTCACTAATAGGTGCCTGGAACTGAACTGCTAGCAGAGGTGAAGCAAAAATCTTCCTAGTGCCCTCTCTATCATATCCAAATAGAGGGTGGAACTAGTTTTCTATAACCAGGAAACCATCATGGGCCTCTCTACAACAGACTGAGTAGCTGCCTCCAACTTTTTAGCAATGTGAGTGTGGTACCGCTTGATGATGTTGTTCTTGTTTCTTTGCTAGGTCTAGGTAGGTTGAGCAGAGTAGGAGCTAGACCCAACCTCAAAGGCAGGGAAGACAATCCCTGGAATCAGGGGAGCCTTCCCCTTAGAAGATGCCAAAGAGTGGGTACTAGCCCTAACTGGGGTAGTATGGGGAACAACCAGGCACGCGCACTTACGTGGGAACCACCATAGCCTTCCTCTTTGTGATCTCAATCAAATGGCATGGCACTGGATGACCGCTACCTAGTCCTTGCTGCTAATTATGGTAAGGGGGCCCTCACATATAATCCTGGCCCCCCTCAAAGCCTTGAGCAAAAGTGGATGAGGTGGGCATAGTCAGATCATGGAAGGCTAGCCTGATCTAGGGCTAAGTCCATCCCATGAGGAAATGTGAAAACATACTTGCTACCATTGCAATCGACTAAAATTGAAATTGAAAGTGGAACTGACGACTAAAAGTCTACAATGTTGAAAATAAACTTGAATCAAATTTCTATTTTTGTTGATTTTTGAACTTGAATTTTAGAATTTGTACACACACTCAACATCTTGAAAGTGTTAAGTGGGGCTCAAATGTATTTAGAAGAGATTTTGAGATTGATTGAAAAGAGGATTTTTGAATGTAGAATCCACTTTCAACAAATTTGGGTATGTTGAAAATGGGTTCAAATATTTTTGGAGAGATGCTTCCATAGGTCATGTTTGAATTTGATTTTTTATTTATTTTGAGAACCCTTTATTTAACAAATTTGAGTATGTTAAAGTAAAGGGTCAATTGATTTTGTTTTTGATTTGAGATTTTTGGAATTCACTCACTTGGCAAATTTGGGTATGCTAAGTGAGGTGTTTGAAAACAATTTCTTCTTTTTCTTTATTTGCTTTGTTTTGTGAATAATTTGTGATTTGAAAATGGAATTCTCATTTAGCAAATTTGGGTATGTTAAATGAGGAATCCAAGTGTGTTTTATTTTTGATAATTTTTGAAAATAAGATCCTTAGCAAATTTGAGTATGCTAAGAAAATCCTAATGTGTTTCTTTTGATTTTGATTTTGTTTTGAAAAAGAGGATCCTTACCAAATTTGGGTATGCTAAGGAAATCCAAATGTATATTTTGTTTTTGATTTTGTTTTGATAATGGAAACTTCATTTTAGCTAATTTGGGTATGCTAAAATGAAATTCAAATGTGTTTTAAATTTTGTGAAATGGAGATTTCATTTAACAAATTTGAGTTTGTTAAATGAAATTTAAAAAAAAAGTGTTGAAAATTTTGTTTTGAACATGAAGACTTCACTTTAGCAAATGTGGTATGCTAAAGTGATGTTCCAAAAGTGTTTTGAATTTTGTGAAATGTAGATTTCACTTAGCAATTTTTAGTATGCTAAATGAAATTCCAAAAATGTGTTGTAAATTTTGTTTTGAAAATGGAGACTTCACTTTAGCAAATGTGGTATGCTAAAGTGAAGTTCCGAAAGTGTATTTTGAAATTTATGAAATGGAGATTTTAGTTAGCAATTTCAGTATGCTAAATGAAATTCCAAAAATATTTTATAAATTTTGTTTTGAAAATGGAGACTTCACTTTAGCAAATGTTGTATGCTAAGTGAAGTTCCAAATGTGTTTTGAAAATTTTTGTGTTTTGTTGATTTTGAAAAGAGAGATTTTCATTTAACAAATTTGGGTATGTAAGATGGAAATCAATATTGAAAGAGGAAATCCCAACCTAATCATATATGGAATATGTTAAGTGGGGTTTCAAAATAGTGTTAATTTATTTGGAAATGAAATCTTCATTCAATAAATTTGGGTATATTGAATGCAGATGTTCATGTGTGCTTTTTGAATGTTTATTTTTGATTTTGATTGAAAATGAAACCTCCATTCAATAAATGTGGGTATATTGAATGGCGAGGTTTCATATGTGTTTTTTAAAATTGATTATTGATTTTGATTGGAAATAAAACCTCCATTCAATAAATGTGGGTATATTGAACGGGGATGTTTCATATGTGCTTTTTGAAAGTTTATTTTTGACTTTGATTGGAAATGAAACCTCCATTCAATAAATGTGGGCATATTGAATGGAGAGGTTTCATATGTGCTTTGGAAAAGGTGAAAATTCCAACCTAACACATGTGGAATGTGTTGAGTGGAATTTCAAAGTTGTGATTTTGCTTGAAGATGTAGCATCCATTCAACATATTAGGATGTGTTGAATGGAAATGCCCACCTTCAAATTTTGTGCTTTTTTTAAAAAAAAAACATGATTGTGGGAATTTATTTTTGAAAATGAAGTCTTCATTAAATTGAATTAAGTGAAGAAGTCCATTTATGCTTTTGAAAAGTATGATTGTTGGTTTTATTTTTGAAATATCCCTACATGTAATAATTATGAAAATCATTAGATGTAGTGCAAATATTTTATTAAGTGTATTTTGAAAAAGTTCTTTTGAAAAGCAAGACTTTTATGATGGATTGATTTTGTCTTTATTTTTGGAATGAACTTTTCCTTGCCATAAAAATGGTAAGGAGAAAGTCTTTGATCATTTTCTTTTATTAAATTTTTATTTTCACCCATTGGAGAACCCAAAGGGCATTTTAAGACCAACACGAGGTGAAGCCCTAAAACCTAAAGATGTTGGCTAGCTTAAGTTAAGGATGAAATAAGCAAAGTGCCAATGGAAGAGAAAGATAGTCTTGGATTCATACAAAAGTACAAACCCACTATCGATACTTAGAGACAATGATCATTTTCTAAAGTTGGAGAGAGGAACCATCCCCAGCGGAGTCGCCAGAAAAATTTGTGGTGAAATTATATATATCTCTACCTTCATCTATCTCCTTTCCTTTTGGAAAAGAGGATAAATGAAAATAGAAATATATAACGCCTTATTGGGACACCACGTAGATCTATAGATATTCTTATTAGGGTAATCAAGCATGACATTGAGGAAAGGTGTACTATCTTGAATGATAAGTCACCACCCTATAATGGACCTAATCACCTTAGTAAGGACTCCTAAAGACTTTGGGTATTCAGAATGTACTAGAGATTCTTCCCCTACTTTACAAAAAAAAGTAAAGTAGGGTTTATTTTAAATCAAGTTCGTTAAGTTTCCTACAGGGGCAAGCCCCATAGTTAATCACATCCTAAGGAATAGGATTCCTTAGGAATACTCTCGATTAAGGTAAATGATTATTATCTTCAAAGATTTTGAAAGGTTGGACTATCAATCGATTGGTTTACTTTTAGAAAAGTCAAGTGGGGTCGATCAAGAGGGGAGTTCTTATAGCCAAATGAAGATAAGTTGGGGATGTTTAGGATACTAGGAAGCCTAGTAAGCACCCCAAACTATCCAATAGTTAAGCTTTAGGTGAGGTTATGAGTTATTTTATTTTTAGTTTTGAGTTGATTAGTTGGACCTAAAATTTGTTTTCCTAAGAGCTTAATTGTCATCCAAGCCATACCTCAAAGCAAGGAATAAACTAGAAAAAGATGTCATCTTAATGCACAAGCTAAACAAACATCAATCAATTTATAAAACTAGCGTAAAAGAATAAGAGGTCATTTATGGTCGGGCTCCACCATACAAACCTGAAAATAAATTGGGTAGCCAAGCTCTACCCTTATACGACCTGATTACAAATGAATAAATTACAATCAAGAAGGAAATCATTGTAATGGGGGTCTACATTCTTCATTTCTTCTTTCATTTTTCTTTTTTCTTCTTTCTTCTTTTGGTTGGTTGGAATGTGGTTGTGCCAAAGGCTTCAGATGGTACATATGACATGACCTTATGACCAATGTTCATCCTAATATCCCATCACAATCATTCTAAAATCCTAATTACAAAATTACATGAAAAAGGGAAAAAGGAAATCTAATTAAAACCTGCAAAATAGAGATTAGCCAAACAAGCCATACAATCCTAAGCATGTATATGTAAATTGGACTTAGCACCCCACACATGGGTAACTAAGTCCACATGGCTTATTTTGGGTTATGCTTAGGGGTATAAGCACCTGAACAGCAAAAGAATTTTTATATTTTTATTCGCACCCCTTAAACACAATCCCCATAAAAGATAATAGTTAGACTAAGATTGCCCTACCATTCAGTCTATGCACATGCACCCTAGCATCCAAACTAGAAATAAAACATCACAAAACAAAGGCAAACATCAAATGATGCATCGTCCTAAGCTAAAGAGAAATGGTGACCTAGCCTAATGTGCATGCCATTTAAGGTTTGTGTGGTATGATTAGCTAGGCTTTAAGGTTGAAGTTTTCTAAGTATGAAAAATGTTCAACTTAGAGGGTTTGTTTCATGTAAGTGATTTAGTTTCTTTGGTTCATTTTGTTTTGTATTTTTATTTGGTTTGAATGAATCCTGAAATTAATTACTAAGGGTTGTAAAGAGAGGAAAAATAGAAGAGAACTTCTCTTTCCTTCCCTACCTTAAGTACTTTTTAAGGTAGATTCATATTTGATTTTTTTTGTTTAGTGAATGTTTTATTATGTGTTTTAATTAATCCTAAGTTTAGATTTTTCTTAAATAAAACTATTCAAAAAGAAAGGCATTTTAAGATTAAGTAAAGTGAAATACTATCACAAAACACACATCACTTCATTTCTTTCCCAACATGTGCAAAATGCATATGGAGGGACCCTAAACATATCTATACATGCAAATGGAAATGTTTAGCACACCTTAATGATGAATGCTAAGGGATGTTACTTAAGAAAATATGGATGCTTCATGATGCATGATTTTGTTAAGTAGAAAAAGAGTGATTCTTTTATCCATTTTTCATATGCACATTTACAAGTATAAAAGATATAAGTGAGTACAACACCATTATTAGCACCATGGGTTTAAGGTACAAGACCTACTTAGGGCTACTTAAAGCCTCGCACAATTTTGAGGTTGTCCAGACTAATATACCACTTTTCTTAAATACATATGCATGTACAAAAAGAAATGCATGGAAAGAGAATCATGCAAAGTTTATATTTGTTTGATTTTGGTTTGATTGTTTAGTTTATATGTGTGATGTGGAATTCCTTCTTAAGCCTTTACATAGGAGTGTATAGGAATGAATTTAAGCAAGTGTTATGTCCTTTTCAAATGGACTATGCACTTTGCAAATCCTATACAATTCTATGTTAAGAAAGAGCGGGAGAATCACATAACACATTTTATATTTACGTGCAAGCTTATAAATAATTAAGTAGCATACTTTTCAATTGTGATATTTGATTTATAAGTTTTTAAAATAATTTTGGATTTAATAGTGATAATAGCCATTCATATTCTTACTTTACCCAAAACATGCAATTTGACATAAAGGAAATATTTTATTTTTAATTTGATTTTAAAAAGGCATGAATGCATGATTTTCATATAACATACATATTTAATATGCTAGGAAATAAATAAAGTGATGAAAGCATGTAACTTCATTCACCCTAATTAATTCCTAAAGACAATCTTATGAAATAGAATTATTTAAAGCAAATCAAATTTTTTTTAAAGTGACTTTTAGTTTTGTTTGAGTTTGATTTGAATTTAGGAAATGTGAAGAGGTTTACTTGTCTTAACCCATTTCCTGCATGTGTATGTAGTTTTAGTTTAATTTTAGAACCATTAGGTGAGTTTATGCTTTGCTTAGGTTAAGGTGTACATTAAGTTCATTAATTACCCATTACCTACACCACTTTAACATATTTAATCAAATAATTATGAGCCAATATATGACATAAAATCACACAAGGAATTTAAATCAACAATGCACCTAGGAAAGAAAGGGCCTAATGCAATTGGCTCACAATTAGTGATTAATTAAGCTAAAGGGTTTAATTTAAGTACTTTCATAACCCTTCCCACACATGTGGGTTGGATTTTGATTTCCTTAAGTTACATAGGTTGTTGAACACCTAAGTAATCGACCCAAGAAGGAATTGATTAAATTCAGATTGATTTGATTTTAAAATTTTGATTAATTAGGCCATTTAATAAAGTCATTAAGTCATTTAATTAATTTGTACCTAAATTAAGTTTTTATCCAAATGAAAAAAACTTAGGGAAAAATATATGAGAAAGAACCCCTAATCTCATTCCCTAAGTACATTCACTATTCTAAGGTGATTAGCAAACTTAATTAATGAATTTATCACTATTTAAAAGGTTAATTAATCATTTAATTGATTAAGAAAGTAATTAAAAATGAATTAAGCAATTCCCCCAATTATACCATTAATAAATTCCAAGAAAATTAGAGAAGTCATCCCTCTAAATGCACATGAGAAGTTTGGAATTAATCAATTGGATAATTAGAGAGTAATTAACATAATCACATTCATAATAAAACTCAAATTTAAAAAATATCACTGTTCAAAATTAATTAAAATTAATTTTAGATTATTCCTCTTTGAATTATCTTCACAATGTATTTTATTTTATATATTTTTTAATTTTCTATATTTAGTTATGTTATTTTGAAGTTTTCATGTTTATTAGGTAATTAAATCCCTAATTATATGATTAATCTCATTGGCACCACGTGGACTGTTGATGTGGCGTGCACTTTCCACATGGCGCCATGGGATTCGCCACTTAAGTTATCAAATCATGATGCCACATCAGCGGTGGAGCTATGCGCTTTCTCTCTAGATCATTCGATCAAGGATCGGATGGTTGAGATCGAGCCCGTGGTTCTTAAGGGATTAATTAGAGGATCCAACATGGCTTGATCAGAATGTCCATCCAAAATGCATGGATGGAAGGTCAGTTATCCATCATTGAGCTTGCCTACGGGAGACGGAGATCATCCCCTGCTTAGGGCAAGATCCAAGCTCGATTGAGCTCGGATCCAGCTCAAACTCAACTCACACCATCTAGGAGTAAGCACAAGTAAATCCGATGATCAACCACACACTCCCTATTCTAGGCTTGGTTTGAAGGCATACCTCACTGGAGGCTATCACCTGTGCTCCAATCGTTGAGGAAGCTTCGTCTAGTAGAGAGCCCTGTTGAAGATTTGAGGCTTTGGTATTGGGTAGATCCTTCTATTGGCCAAAGTCACCTTCAAATGAATTCAACCTTGGTCTAGCTCCCACTTTCCTTGCCTTTGAAGCTTGGAAGAAGGTTTTGGATCAACTAGATTGACTCCTCTGAAG
The DNA here is from genome assembly GCA_021442155.1 of Cymbidium sinense. Classification (NCBI taxonomy): domain Eukaryota; kingdom Viridiplantae; phylum Streptophyta; class Magnoliopsida; order Asparagales; family Orchidaceae; genus Cymbidium; species Cymbidium sinense. The sequence continues at coordinate 85,570,527 of CM038232.1, read as the reverse complement.
ATGCTTGCAAGAGGAATTGAGCTGATATTGAGTAATGAGCAAAGTGAAATTTCCTTTAGCTTCCCCTATTTTTGATTTTAAGAAATCGAGAAGAAGAGAATTGGAGATGGATCTAGGAAGCTTGGGGAGCTTGAAAATCCTTGCTTTGAGATCCCTAACTTCAATTGAGTGTTATTATGTGAAAATGAAATGAAATTAGGGGGAGTATATCTCCCCCTAGGTGGATTGGGCGATCGTGCTTCCGTTTTCCATTTTGGATCAATTAGCCAGATTGGATGAGTTTATTAGGTTGTTTTGGCTTGCACATGGTTCAGTTTTGGCAGAACAAGGTAGTGGAGAAGTGTCATGTGCTTGAAATGGAAGGAGGAGTGATTCCCACGTGCTTGAAATGGAGGGAGTGGTCAGTTTTGACTATGGGTTGGGTTTGGCTGACCCAAATCCAATGGGACAAGTGCACCATGCTCACTAGTGTCCACTTGGTCCACTAAGAGGGTGCCAAGTGGCCACTAGAAGGATATGGCCAAATTTCTAGTGTAATTGGCCATAGGTTACCCTGACCTAGGGGAAAAAATGGTCATTTGGCTTAGATTTCAGTTTGAACATGTTTGGTATGATTGAAAAATGGGTTGGACTAAGTTTCAATGAATTTGGAATTGATTTGATGTGATTTGGCTCATGTTGACCCATTTAGGTCAAAATAGGTCAACTTAGGTCAAGTTGACCAATTGGTCAAATTGGGTCAAACCAAAGGTTTGGTCAAGCTCATATGACCATTTGAAATGTTTTGGTGTCATTGGTTTGGTTCAATTTGATTGATATTTGTATTTGGCTCATTTGATTTCAATTAGATCAAATGGGTCAATTTGACTCATTTGACCTATTTGGGTTAGGTCATTGGTTGGTTTAGGTTTCATTTGGTCATATAAAATGAAGTGGTATCTTTGTTTCTAATCAATTTTGGTTTAATTTGATTTTGGGTCAATTTGACCTTTTAGGTCAAGTTGGGTTCATGGTCAATTGGGCTAGGTTGGGTCTAGTTGGCCAATCGAGGCTTTGGTCAAGTTCAACAAGTGATTTGGAATGAACTTAACCCATTGGTTTCAATCAATTTGGCTTAGATCAAGTTTTGACACATTTTGACTTTTTAAGTCAAGTTGGGTCAACTTGGGTCAAGTGGCTAATTGGGCTAGGTTAGGCTCAAATGTTGACTTGGTCAAGTTCAAACATTGGCCATGAATGAACTTAGATCAATGGTTTCAATCAATTTGACCTATGATGGATTTGACTATGTTGGGTTTCATTTTGGCTAAGTGTTGGCTAGGTCAACCCTTAGGTTTGACTTAGTTTGACCCAATTTGAGTGATTAATCATCTCATAATGATTGTTGATCGTGATGAGAGTCTTAGGTGAGTTTGATTCAATCTAATTTGGTTAGGATTAGAATTTGACTCATAAGGGTATTTTGGGTCACTTTGGGTCAAGTGAACCTAAGTGGGTCAAATGGCTTGGTCAAAGCTTGATTTGAGTTTGATTGAACTTACATATTGGACTTCCATTCCAAAAACTGCATTTTTCAAAACATATTTGGAACTTCAATTTAGTATACTCCATTTGCTAAAATGAAGTCTTCCCTTTTCAAAATCAAAAATAAAAATTTTAAACACCTTTGGAATTCCATTTAGCATACTCAAATTTGCTACATGAAATTTTCACTTCACAAAATTTCTAAAAAAAAGCACTTTTTGAACTTCACTCTTTAGCATACCAAATTTGCTAAAGTGAAGCTCCCATTTTCAAAATAAAACAAAAACATAAAAATTTTAAACACATCTTTTAAAATTTTATTTAGCAAATTCAAATTTGTTGAGTGAAATTTTCATTTCACAAAATTAAGTGGAACTTCATCTTTAACATACCATTTGCTAAAGTAAAGTCTCCACTTTCAATCAAAAAGAAAAAAGCCAAAAAAAAACACACATTAGGATTCCATTAGCATACTTAAATTTGCTAAGAATCCTACTTTTCAAAAACAAATCAAAATCAAAGGAAACACATTAGGATTTCCTTAGCATACCCAAATTTGCTAAGGAGCCTACTTTTACAAAAATTAAAATATCTAAAACAAATGAAACACTTTAGGACTTCCTTAGCATACTCAAATTTGCTAAGTATCCTATTTTCAAAAAATCTTTCAAAATAAAACACACTTGGATTCTTCACTTAGCATACTTAATTTTGCTAAGAATTCTAATTTTCAAAATCAATAACAATTCATAAAAAAGAAACAATTATTTTTCAAACACTTCACTTAGCATACCCAAATTTGCTAAGTAAGTGAATTCTAAAATACCAAATCAAAAACAAAATGAATTGACCCTCACTTTAACATACCCAAATTTGTTAAAGGAAAGGGTCCTCAAATCAAAATCTAATTTTAAACATGAACCTATGGAAGCATCTTTCTAAAAATACTTCAATCCATTTTTCAACATACCCAAATTTATTGAAGTTGGATTCATATTCAAAAATTCCTCTTTCTAATCAAATCTCTAAATCTTCTTTAAATCCATTTGAACCCCACTTAACACTTCCAAGATGTTGGATGTGGGTTCAAATTTTAAATTCAAATTTAGAAATCAACAAAATAGAAATCTGATCCAAGCTTGTTTTCAACATTGATTTTAGTATCAATTTCAATTATAGCTAGAGTTTAGTTCTTCAGTTTTCAGTTGATTATAAATGGCAAGTTCACAGAAGTTTGTGTTCACTTTCCCCTATGGCATGGACTTGGCCTTGGATCAGGCCAATCTTCATCGAGTTGATCACATCCATCTCATCCATTTTTGTAGAGGTTTTGAGGGAGTGAGGATCACCTATGAGGGCACTCCCCTCACTCGAGTAGCTGGTAGGTAGCGGACATTTCAGATCGGATTCCATCCCCTCATTAAAGAGGAAAGCAATGGTAGTCCCATCAGTTTCAGCAGTTCCAGTGATAGTGACAGTGCATGCACACCCCATGGTTTCTGTGTTGCCCAATAAAGGCTAGCACCCACTCATTGGCACCCTCTAAGGGTAAGGCTCCTCTGATCCCAAAGATTGCCTCCCTAGTCTTTGAGGTTGGGTCTAGTTCTTACTCCACTCACCCTACCAGGACTCAAAGGAGAAATAAAATAACATGATTAAGCGGTATCATACCAAGATTGCTAGGGAGATGGAGGCTACTGGTCGTTTTAGAGGAGGTACCTACTATGATCACCCCACTAGTTACAACAAACTTGTTTCATCCTCTCTTTGGATATGACAGAGAGGATGCTAGGAGGATTCATACTTCACCTCCACTAGTGGTTAAGTACTAGCCCCCAGTTAGCCAGAGTAGGAGGTCGTATGCTAGCCTCGATCAGTTCTATGCCAGGTTGCTGGAGCTGGACGTTCTGAGTCCAGAGCTTAATTTGATTTGAGATATATCATTCTCCATAGCATGAGGAAACACCTATGATAGGAGAGGGCCAAAGAGTCCTATACTTTAGTACAGATCAGTAGTAGAGAGAGGTGAAGGTTTGGTCGGCTTGGCCTCCGCTCATGATTTCCATCAGTCATCACATCGATCACAAATAACATTTTACTTATAGGGCTGACCCATCATAGGAAGAGGGTCCCTGTCTTGGGAGAGTTGGTGGTATCTCCACCACACTGCTTTACCCCCTGTTTGCCATCACCTGTTCCCATCACAGCATCTTCAGTTCCATCGAAGGCCATGAAGGCCACATCCAAGGAGAACCGTGCCCCATCAGTGATCTGGCTATGGCCGAGTGATATTATTCTATCTACACTGCCTACTATGGAGAGGCTGAGCTCTCTTGCTTGACTTTTTGCCCCAATGGTGGTGCGGAAGGAATGGTGACCCTGAAGCATAGGGGTCATCCCTTCACCAACACTACCAGTTCAACAGGACATGGAGATGGTGGTAGTTGTTGTAGAGGGAGCAAATGATAGCCCAGTTGCACCAATGATATTAGAACCTCCTAGGAGTGTCACCCCTTTCAGAGTTAGTGACAGTTAGGAGTGTATCTCTTCTAGTGAGTACAGTCCTCATAGGATTGATTCTCCAGTAGGAGGTTGGTGCCTCTAGTAGATGATGATCACGATTAAAATTGTTTGTGCTCATTCAAATTGATCATTCTCTTGAGGAGATAGACACATTATCTTGTAGAAAAGAAATTATATTATGGTATGATAAGGAGAAGATTAGATTTGATCTTAATGAAGATGATTTGTTGGGAGACTCAGCTAGGGTCTGCATGGTAGACACCAGGGGATCCCTCCTTAGAGAGCAGCAGGCCATGAAAGGTGATAAGGTTGAGCAGGAAGACACAGCCCAATCAGCCCAAAATAGTTGATATCCGTTAAAGTAGAAAGATGAATAGATAGATAGGATTGTGATGCAGCTTTAGGACTTGTTAGCAGTAGTCTCAATACTTTAAAAATAAGCCCCAGTAGTTCATCCTATAATAGCTGATACTAGTCAGCCAGAGTTAGTGCATGTCTTGGACCCAGCCAAGACCTTACCTCCCGTTGAGCAAGGTAGCACTAGCATGTATATGAAGGTAGTGGAAAGTACCTCCATACAGGAGAAAGACATCAGATCCATGGTTGAACAACAAGTGAAGGAAGTGTTGGCTCAAGCCTGGGGAGGATCATCAGTTCCAAAGGGTAGACCCCTAACCAGAGGAATTTGATGTAATCCAATATCCTAATGGTTTCGAGCCACCTTCCTTCAAGAGATGGCTTTGAAAGCGGTATATTGAACACTTGGGGCTTGTTGCAACACCTGGCGTGCAATGCTTTGTTATTTTGCCTCTTTGTTAGTAGCTTAACAAGGATAGCTTTCGATTGGTATGCTGAACTTTCCAATGATTTAGTAAAGACATTTTGCTGAGTTGGATCAACTCTTTATCAAGGGGTTTGTTGGAGCTTAGCAAAGGGTTACTATTGGTGATCTTGTTGTAGCATAGCAACACCTAGGTGAGTCCCTTATTGACTATATTCTCAGATGGTGTAACCTGAGTATGAAATGTGAGTCGCAACTGTCTGAATTGCATGCCATTGAGATTCTTCTAAAGAATATCCTTGGCCCGGTCTCCTTCATGCTTAAGGGCTTCACTATCAAAATATTTGAGAAGCTAATCAACAAGGTGGCTAGTCTATAAAGAGAGGCCAAACAGTTACCTTTTCAAGATCAGTTGCTTAGAACAAAGCCATAGAAGGCCTATGAGAAGAAGCCAGGAATAATGGCAGTGGTAGATAAGAGGAAGCAACTAGCTAGAGATCATCTAAGAGACCTCAACCTCAGCAGCCTTCGCTCCCACCACTTTTACCACCAAGGCAGCCCTATTGGCCTCCATAGTAGCCTCCATGGCCAGCACCACTGCCTCCTTAGCCATACCATCAGCAGCAATGACACACATACGTCATGTGGCTATGGTCCACCTACTCTTTTAGATAAGCATAACAAAACTTATTCATTTAAGAGCAAGGTAATTAGGAAGATCTTTAAGAATCTCTTAAAGAAGCCTAATTTTCAACTACCCGAGCCTAGGAGACTAGAGGAAGTGGGTAAAGCCATGATCCTAACTTTTGCCCCTATCATCGTATGCTAGGTTATGTTTTGGAGGATTGCTTCACATTTAAGTACTGGCTTGAACATAGCTTCAAGACTAGTGTTGTAGTTATCTCGAAGGAATACCTTATGGAACAACCATCCAGTTCCATTAGAGTAATCCTTGGGGATACTTGTGGTCCTTCTAAAACCAAAGAAGGTTGGGATATTTCTTTATCTAAAACCTCTAAAAATATTATTCAGAAGATCAAGAAACTTTCCTTACAGGTGCCTGAGTCAGCTCAAACCTCCAACATCAAGGAAGGTTTGCAAGTTGTTAGTACCAATTCGGAGAAAGGGAGCTTCGGTAGCATGTAGTAGCATTTAACATGTGCACCCCGTGCTTGATGGTACTACATCGATGAATCAAATCCCTTACCCAACTTACTTTTTTGATTTCTACTTTGGTACTATCAAATCCATGAAATTGAAGGATAAAGCTTGAATTACATTTATGTCACTTTTGATGGGTTGTCTACTTTAATCTTAACTCTTCAAGTCAAAATAACTATAATAATTTCAATCTTCCTCTTTTCGATTTAGTTGGACTTCCCCCTATACTATAGTTCACCTCTTGAGATAGACTTGGAATTCATTCTGAGGGTCCCATAGGTGAGCTGATGTGCGGTAGAACCTTCCATTACCCATAAGAGAGTCAACCATAGTGGCAAGGTTCTACCTCTAGGCACCTCAAGATGGGAAATCATTGTGCAGAGAATCAGAATCCTCCCTCAAGGATGCTCCACCCTTGGATATGCTTATGGAGGATCAGTCCAGGGTGGACTACAATGTCCTCTCTCATCTAAGAAAGTTGTCATCTAAGATAAACATATATGATGCCCTTGTCTTATCCAAAGAGATGAGGGAATCATTAAACAAGGCTCTCCTTGATCCTAAGATATGCTTAGCTTAGCTGACTACTATAAGTGAGGAGGCACATTACACAAAAGAAGCCCAAGGGATCACTTTCCTAGATGAAGAGCTTCTTCTAGGGACTTGGAGCACAATCATCCCCTCTATATCACAGTTAACATGGGAAAATTTAGACTTGCCAGAGTTCTCATTGATCTAGGTGCATCGATGAACATTATGAGCTAAAGAACCTTGCCTATTTGAATATCAACATCCCACACTCAGGAGATGGATGATGTTGAGAGGATTCAATGAACAAGGTGAGCTACATTCCATAGTGTTACCTTTGGAGATAGGTGGCGGAAGATCGAAGCCAAGTTTTACATCATTAATTCAAATACTTCATTCCTTTGCTTTGCTCAATGGCCTTGGATACATCAGAATAAAATAATTCCATCCTCCCTCCATTAGTGCATCAAGTTCAAAAAGGATGGGATTGAATACCATGTTAATGGAGATGAAAAACCATTTTCAGTTAGAGAGGTTGAGAATTATGAGGATGCGACCTACTATCTTCCTCAAAACACCCTTCCTCATGAACTTGGATAAAACTCAAAATCAAAAGAAAAGGAAAATAAATAAAAATAAAATGCAAAAGAAAAAGAAAAGAAAAAAAAATAAAATCCAAGTGAATAAGAAAGGGGAATTGAAGAAAAAATAGATCCGCATTTCACATTCCACCCACAGTTCATTTCATCATATGGACATGTGGGTATGATGACTCAACCTCCACCAAGTAGAGGTAGAGGCAGAAACAGAGGCAGTTCTAGAGGTGGATGACCCCCTGGTTGGCCATCAGCCAACAAAGTTCATGTTCCAGTTCATAAGAGTACCCCTACTATTCACATAGACTTGGAATCTAACTTAGAGGATGAGTCTAATGTGATTAGGATACCATCCAACCCCTCTCAGTGGGTTCCATTGGTGGTGACTTTCGATCCAGACGGTGATGAAGATCAGGCCTCCAAACAAAGCAAAGTATTTGAATCAGGTTTATGTGAAACTATCGGCGGTGGGAACCTTAGCTCTAACCTCACTTTCATCTCAAAAGTTGAAGGTTTAGTTGTTAAGGAAGCCCCTACTTAGTGATGGCGAAGAGATTCTTTTTGGGATCATCATCCTCAAGTCCTGAAGTTGATATAGAACTTGAGGAAGATACATTTAAAGAATTAATGGAATTAATAATTGACTTTTACTCGCCTTGTGTTCATAATCTTATACAAAAAGGTTTAGTTCCTCATACATGGTCCAAGCATAGGTCAAAGTATTTTGAAAAGCTATGGACTAATACAGGCAGAGAAGCACAATCCAGAGCAAGACTAGGATTTGGTACAGAGGGTCTAGTCGATGATGATGACTACTGCTTAGTTGTTACCAATCATTTAGAGTCTGATAGGATTTTTTCACACAACACCAACTCTTATGAGAATGTTGTTTAGAAAGCTCAGATGATGTAGATGATCTCCAAATCAAAGAGGCACCACTGGAATTTGAATTGGAGATCCATTCAATAATAGACAAGCTTAAAGAAATCAACTTTGGTATAAAAGAAAATCCATGCCCAACGTACATCAGTTCATTGCTGAATGAAGAAGAAACCAATGACTTAGTTAGGCTATTGGTTGAGTTTAAAGACTGGTTCACATGGAGTTATAAAGAGATGCTCGGATTATCTCTTGACGTACCAGCCCATAAGCTAGCAATAGGTCCTAATGCTACTCATATTAAGCAAGCTCCTACGTGCATGCGATTAGAAATAGAACAACAGGTCATTTCTGAAGTCAAGAAACTGATTGATGCTGGTTTCATCAGGGAAGAAAAACATCCTACATGGTTAGCTAGTGTCGTACCGGTTAAGAAGAAGAAAGGCCAAATTCACATATGCGTCAATTTTAGGGACTTAAATAGGGCATGTCCTAAGGATGAGTTTCCTTTTCCAATACCAGAATTAATGGCGAACATCGCCTCATCTCATGTAATTTTCTATTTCATGGATGGGTCATCTGGCTATAACCAAATCAAGATGTCTCTTGAAGATGAAAGAAATGCTTTCTGAACCCCGATCAAAATCTTCTGTTATAGGGTCATGCCTTTAGGCTTTAAAAATGCTGGTGCTACATACCAACGAGCAATGACTCAGATTTTCAATGAACTCATCCATCATCAGGTTGATTGCTATGTTGATGATCTAGTAGTAAAGGGCACAAAAAAGGAAGACTATCTCTTTAACTTGAGAGTAGTTTTCAAACGGTTAAGATAATATAACCTCAAAATGAATCTCACGAGTGTGCATTTGGGTATCTTCGGAAAATTCCTTGGGTTTTCTTGTCGAGAAATAGAAATAGATCCAGAAAAGATTAAAGCTATCTTAGAAATGCCACCATCTAAGAGTTTAACTCAACTTAGATCCTTCCAAGGATGGACGACATATCTAAGATGCTTTATTTTCAACCTATTAGGAGATGCAAGTCATTTTCAGCACTTTTTAAAAAGGATGTGAAGTTCAAGTGGGATGATAGGTGTCAACATGCCTTTGAAGACATCAAGTAGTATTTAGTGAAGCCGCCAGTTCTAGCAGTCCCTATCCTGGGGAGGCCACTCATTGTCTACACTGCTATATTAGATGACTCTCGGTGCTCTGTTGGCCCAAGCCAATAACGAAGGGAAGGAGAACGTTCTCTACAACCTCAGCTGTCAACTTATTCCTGCTGAAGCAAACTATTCATCTATTGAAAAATTGTCTAGCTTTGATCTTAGCATCTTAGAAGCTATGACACTATATTCTTTCTCATAAGATGAACTTGATCTCTAAAACTAATCCTGCTATAATATCTCATGACACGGATAATGCTACTTGGACATTTGGCACGATGGTCCATGATTCTCTCACAGTTTGATATCATATTCGTACCTATCTGTGTGGTAAAAGGACAAGCACTAGCAGATTTCTTAGCGGCACACCCACTTCCTACTGATTCTCCACTTAGTGATGATCTCCCTAATGAACAAATCATAGGGGAGGTTGACAACCACTGATGGGAGATGTATTTTGATGGTGCAGCTTCTTTTCACAAAGGGAAGCACGATCTATTCATCCAAGCAAGGCAGGTGTAGGAATAGTTCTCCTAACTCTAGATCGTGATTTGATGAGATTCTCATACTATCTTTCTAACCCCTGCACCAACCACGAAGTTGAGCATGAGGCTTTGATTATCGATCTAGAGTTAGCCATCACAATCAGTGTCAAGAGCATCAATATCTTTGGGGATTCCCAATTGGTCATCAATCAGATTATCAAGTCCTATAAGGTTCTCAAACCCAAGATTTATCATTACCATGAGTATTGCATGAAGTTGTTGGCCAAAATTCCAAAATTCACCATCTACAAGGTTCCCCGAGTAGATAGTGTAGTAGTAGATTCTTTGGCCAAACTTGCCAAAGAATTTTCATGTACAGAAGATGAGTCCATTTCAATAAGGGTCCAAAATAGGCAAGTCCAATCTCGTATTGATGTTGAACTCATCGAGATACTTTCTATTGAAGGGGAGGTTGCCATTGCCTATAAGGACAAGGAGCTGGATTGGAGGCAATCATTCATAAACTATTTGAACACCGACAAACTACCTTAAGAAAATTCACAAGCCCATGAGGTAAAATAGAGAGCTCTCTCCTATGCTCTCATTGATGACACCTTGTATCACTGATCTTTTGACCAAATGTGGTTATGATATTTAGACAAACACAAAGCCCATGGCATTGTAATCGAGGTACATTTAGGTCTATGCGCACATCAATCTGGCCCAAAGATGAAGACAAGATCAAGAGACTAGGATACTAATGGCCGATGATTACAAGTTGCATGGATGTAGCTAAGAGATTTCATCAGTGTCAGGTACACGATGTGGTCCTCCACCAACCACCCTACATTGGCCTCATGGCCATTCAAGTGTTGGGGTAATGACATTGTGGGTCCGATCGATCCTCCTTCTTCCAAGGGACATCGATTCATCTTAGCCACCGACTACTTTTCCAAGTGGATGGAGGTAATCCCACTCAGAGAGGTCACAACTCAGCATGTGTTTTATTTTTTCAAGAACCATATCGTATATAGGTTTGAGGTGCCTTTATGAATTATATCCCATAATGGTACATTCAAAAGCACAAAAATCAATAACTTTGCTAGAAGATACGACATATATTGGAGATACTCCACCATCTATTGTCCCAGAACAAATGGCTTAGCGAAAGCGTTCAACAAAACTCTCATCCAAATACTAAAGAAGACTCTTGATGACAATAAGTAGTGGAATGAGTAATTGGTTAAAGCTTGTGATCCACACATAGAACTCCAATAATCGCCTATTTTTCTTAGTGTATGGGTCCAAGGCTATTCTACCTTTAGAAGTTCAACTCCCATAACTAAGGATAGCATTGGGTAGCAAGATCACTATAGAGTAGAATGCAAAGTTACGATTAGATAAGCTTGAAGTTTTGGAGGAGAGTCACCTTTGATGCCAAAACCTCGAGTTGTACAAGGAAAAAATGATTCAAGCTCACAACAAGGTGGTTCGCCCTAGGTATTTTCGAGTAGGAGAACTTGTGTTAGTCCTAAGGAGACCAATTATTGTGCCAAAAGATGGGAGGAAAGTTTGAACTCACTTAGGAAGGCCCCTATGTCATAGAGAAGGCCTACCAATGAGGATCTTATCAGCTCATTGATTGAAAGGGGAACACCTGATGCTTCCAATTAATGGGCTCTATCTAAAGAAATATTACCCATGAAATAAATCATGTTTGAAATTATTCTCTCAATCAACAAAATCTGATTCCATTTCATCAAAATCTTCTCTTCTTTCGAAGCAATTTTTTGCTTATCTTGTAAATGCATCATGATGTGTTTAGGGAAGGTGAAAGAGTCCCCCAGTGGCATCTATCCCTCTTTCACAACATAAACACAATCTCCCATCACTATTAGAATAGGTGTAAGAGAACTCGAGAGGCATCCTATTTTGATTAGCATAACTAAGTTAGGTGTAAGAGAACCCGAGGGGCATCCTTTTTTAGTAGGAATTCTAATTTGCTATCTGTGGCACCATTTTATCAAAATACCCTAGCGTGTTTAAAGTAGCTGTGATTGAACCCAAGAGGCATGCTATTCCCTTTAACATGAGCACAAAATAATAACATAAATTTTTTATCTCGAGCTATTTAATGTGGGAGCAAGCCCTTGTGGCACTCACTCATTAGTTGCTCTAGGTCGGGTCTACATGCTACCTCATTAGTATGTCACCCCAGTGGTCACTTATTTGGAGGATGTGAGTCCTCGTGCTTTCTTCCAAACTTGACCATTGCGAACCAAAGAGCACCTTGTTAGTATGGTAGACTTCACTGCCTAGCTAGTAAGCTACCTCATGTTGATTTTGTTTAAGAAGATGTGAGTCCCCTTATTTTCTTCTTAAACTAATCATCATGATCTAATTAGGTCGAGTATATTTGAGGTTTAGAATAAGTCCCGCAAAAGCACCTTTCCTCTTGACTACATTTGAGTCAATATAAGTTCACTGGCATTCACTCAGTAGCCTAGGTTGGATGACACTGTTGAGTCAAAGGCAGTATCCCATCGATTTATATAGGAGGATTTTAGTCTCCGAGCTTTCTTCCTAGGCTGATTGTTGCAAATTGATGGGCACCTTAGGTTGGTTGATGTTTGCTATGCTAACAGTGACTCACCCAGTGGATACACCACTCTTAGTAGATGTGAGTCCATGTGCTTTCTCCTTGAGTTGGCCACTGAATACCTATTTGATATATGACTAGCCATGTCATCTTCTTCAGGGGTTTGTATTAAGCCCTTAGTGGTCCCATCCCTTCCGGACACTCTATTAGGATCACGTTCTTTGCGGCCCCATTTAGACATTACAGGGCTTATTTTTGGATTGAACAGTCCCCTTTTCCAAGTAACCACCCCTATGGTTGGATAATTTATTCAACAGATGCGCAGATTCTCCCTTGGTTCAGTAAATCTAAGATAGGTCTAGGCTGATATAAGCTCCTTCTCAGTTTAATCCCTCACAGACTAACTAGGTCCACGATAAATAAATTAAAAAAATAAACAAAATTAATTCACTTATGGATTATGAATTCAAGGACCCAAAGGGCCCTTTTTCCCAAGCAAACATCCTATCTTCAGGGCAGTGTCAGCAGAACTCCCTATAGGAATTGCCTGACTACATGAGTTAAGATAAATCCCCAGGTTGGTACTCACTTCATAGTCGACCTTAAATCAGGTTCAATCTCTTTTGATTAAAAGCAAGTTACCCTGATAGTCATTCTACTTCGGAAGATATAAAATGATGTTGCACTCTTTTTTGCATGATTGTCACAAATGGGCAATTAGGTGATTTGATTTGTCAGCCGATCACCCGATCATTTTTTTAGTGAAAGATGTGAGTCCCTGCTCTTTCTTCCCTTCAATTGATCATTGCAAACTGAAAGGCACTCCTTTGGTTGGATAGTTCTCCCATCGGCCGAAAGTTACTCCCTTTGGTTCGATAAATCTGAGATAGGTCTAGGCTGAAATAATCTCCTTCTCAGTATGATCCATCACAAACCAATGAAATCCATCAAAGCAAATCTAAAAATAAAATTAATCTTGACTATCCTTAAGTTGATTTAAGTCCCCCAACAACATTCTCAAAATTTAAATTTAAAAATTGAAACAAATTCAACCCTCTTCCCCAGTGGAATTCTCTCCCCTGTAAGACTCGAATCAAATCAATTCCCTTATCCTTTTGTGGATGACTTGAACCTGCTTCCCTAGTGGAAGGTTCACATACTCTATCCCTAGTGGATTCCTCCTTCCCTCTCTTATGTCCTTGACATAAGTAGAACATGCATTAATTTTTGGATTCCTTCTACACCTCGGGTTAGGAGTAGATCATCTCTGTTAGTGCTTGGGATTGTTCGGTGTTGTTGATCATTTCGGTCAACACCAGTACATGCGGTGTTCCTTGTTAATCACACCACACCTATTGGGTGGCCTTTGTTGACCTCATTTTTAGAATGAGCTCTGAACCCCTCCATCTTAGACATAGGGCTCCTCTTAGACTTTAAGAGATCCTTAGTCCTAAGACACATCTAGTGATTAGGTGGACACTCAACCTAACCCTAGAGATGTAGAAGAGGTAGCCATAGGAGTAGGTCATGTCTTAGGGGTGTTAGGAAAATCTACCTACCCTATAGCTTGGACCACTTCCCTTACTTCCTTCTTTCAAGTCAAACTCCAATTCAAATCAACATCAAACCTAAATCAATTCTAGCCTAATTGATTTTCTCCAAACTCAAATCAATGCCATATGATTGAAACCCATGATTGAAATCCATGATTGAATTCCAAGTTGAAATTCCAAATTCCAAATCTTGCCTAAGTCTTTAATCCTCTCTTAAGGACTTAGCCAAAATTATCTTCAAATCAATTCAAATTCATAAAAAATTTTATAACAAATTTATATTATCATTTATATTCACATATATAAAGGAAATATAAATTTAAATCAATCAAATCAAATCCAAAATTGAAATTCCTAATTCAAAATTATTCTTAAGTCCTTAATTTCCCTCTTAAGGATTTAGCCTAAATCAAATCTAAATCAATTTAAATTCATGAATTTTTTTTATAACTCATTTATATTCTCATTTATATTCACATATATAAATGAAATATAAATTCAAATCAATCAAATCAAATCCAAAATTGAAATTCCTAATTCAAAATCTTTTCTAAGTCCTTACTTTCCACCTTAAGGACTTAGCCTAAATCATCTTCAAATCAATTCAAATTCATGAAATTTTCTCATAACTCATTTATATTCTCATTTATATTCACATATATAAATGAAATATAAATTCAAATCAATCAAACTAAATCTAAAATTCAAGATCAATTCACAAATCTTTCTTATGTCACCTTGATTTTCTCTTAAGGACTTAGCCTAGATCATGATCAAATCACTCCAAATTTATGAAATCTTCTTATTTATATTCACATATATAGATGAAATATAAATTCAAATCAATCAAACTAAATCCAAAATTTAAGTTCAAATTCAATCAAAATCTTACTTAAGCCTTTCAAGTCAAATTGTTGAACTTAGCCAAATCAACTTCAAATCAAGCCAAACTCTTGATTTTTCGTCATGATTAAATCAATCCTTCAATCATGAATCCAAATATAATTACAAACTTTAATCACTTAACCAAAACTCAATTCAAAAATCTAGCCAAAATTCATTTCATGTTCACCCTTTGAACTTGAAATTGTCAAATGAATCAAAATCCATTTGACTTTAAACCACTTACAAATGGATATTTCAATCATAAGTCCATATGTAAGTTCAATCAAACTCAAATCAAGCTTTGACCAAGCCATTTGACCCACTTAGGTCCACTTGACCCAAAGTGACATAAAATACCCTTATGAGCCAAATTCTAATCCTAACCAAATTAGATTGAATCAAACTCACCTAAGCCTCTCATCATGATCAACGAGCATTATGAGATGATCAATCACTCAAATTGGGTCAAACCAAGTCAAACCTGAGGGTTGACAAAGTCAACACTTAGCCAAATGAAACCCAACATAGCCAAAATCCACCATAGGCTAAATTGATTGAAACCATTGATCTAAGTTCATTTCGCAATGTTTGAACTTGACCAAGTCAACATTTGAGCCTAACCTAGGCCACTTGACCCAGTTGACCCAACTTGACCTAAAAAGTCAAAATGTGTCAAAACTTGATCTAAGCCAAATTGATTGAAACCAATGAGTCAAGTTCATTCTAAATCACTTGTGAACTTGACCAAAGCCTCAATTGGCTAATGAGACCTAATGTAGCCTAATTGACCTTGAACCCAACTTGACCTAAAGGGTCATATTGAGCCAAATTCAAACATAACCAAAATTGATTGGAAAAAAAGATACTAATCCATTTCATATGACTAACCAAACTTAAACCTACCCATGAATTAGCTCAAATAGGTCAAATGGGTCAAATTGGTCAACTTGACCCATTTGACCTAAATGAAGCCATATGAACCAAATTCAAACCTAAACCAAATTGAATCAAACCAAAGCCACCAAAACATTTCAAATGGTCATATGAAGTTAACCCAATCCTTGGTTCGACCCAATTTGACCACTTGGACAACTTGACCCAAGTTGACCCATTTTGACCTAAATATGTCAACATGAGTCAAACCTTACAAAATGAACTCCAAATCCAATGAAACTTGGCCATACCTATTTTCTCAACATACCAATCATACCCAAATTCAAAATCAGCCAAATGACCATTTTACCCCTAGGCCATAGGGTAAATTTGGCCAATTCTACTTGGAATTTGGTCAAATCCTCTTCATACCTACTTAATACTCTCCTAGTGGATCAAGTGAACAATAGGGAGGGTAGTGCACCCAACCCAATGGGTTTAGGTCAGCCAAACCCAACCCAATGGCCAAACCGAGCACATGCTTTGAAAATGGCCATAAGGAATCTTCCTTACACTCAAAATGGAGCCCATGGGGAGTTCACCATTCCACTCCCTAGCCAAAAACAAACTCAAGGACAGTCCTAACAACCTAATAAACCCTTTGAATCAAGGTAATTGGATCAAAATAGCAAGCCCATGCAGATTGCCAAAGGGGGAGATATACTCCCCCTAATTCACTCTCATTCCAAGTTTTCCTAATTTGATTGAGTGTTAGGAAGTCAGAGGAGCCATTTGCAGGTGATCCTAAGCTTCCTCGAGGTGAAATTCCAATTTCTTGATTTTCATCACTTGAAAATAGGGGAGCTCGATTAAATTTCCAACTTTCTCCACACTCAACATCAACTCAATTCCTTCTTCAAGCTTAATCAGAGGACCAAGTCAAGTGCACCCATACTCTTTCCCAAGCTTCAAAGGGATAGGAGGAGTGCCCTAGACTGAATATGAGCTCAAGCTAAGGAGGAGTTGGCCTCTAGAAGAATTCAATTTCCAAGCCTCAAACTCTGGGCTTTGTCTCAACGATGAAATTCTAAGAGTCGATGATCACCTTGGAGGTTAGCCATTAAATAAGTTTAATTTCATTTTATTGTTGGTCCTTTTGTGAAGAAAAGCTTCACCCCATGAAAATCTAGATGTTAGATGTAATCTTCTATGCATGTTGATGGTGTGGGTAAAATTTGGGATCAATCTGAGCTCAATCGAGCTCGGATCATCTCCTTGAAGATGGACGGTGTCCATTTTCCATAGTCATTTGCAAGGATGGATCTCTGGCCATCCATCCGTGCATTTTGGATGGACGGTTGAGATTAAAATGCAATATATTTATATTTTATCCTCTAAGCTATGAATCTCTCATCCGATCCCCAGACGGAGAAAATGAATAGCTCATATCGCTATGATGCAATGTTTTAAAAATAATCCAAAGACACATGTGATGAGCTCCTTTTTGGATGAGGCTAATTTGGAAATTAGATCCTAATCTCAAATAGATTTTCTTAATTCAATAGGACACCTGGTAATAAAAAAATCTTTATGAGTCTATTCTAACCTGTGTGATATAGGTAGAATCAATCCAAATTTTTAATTTCAATTAACACAAATAAATCAAATTAAAACCAAATTAAAATGAATGAAAGGATCTAAACCCATTCCATTTGAATCAAATTGATCATTTGAACTCATTTGAAATCATACCTAACCCATTTAAGCTAAATGAGTTAAAATAAAATTAAATTTAAAATCAATTCAAATTAAATGGTTTAATCAAATCATAATGCAATTGATCATCAATTGCATTATGATTTTAAAAAATAAACTAAACAAATTCAAAGGGTAAAGTTAAATCCAAATACTTTGCATCAAAGCATTTGGTTGGATTCAAATTCCCTAAGAAAATTTAAATGGAATTAAATCTAATCTCAAATCCATTTTGAGATTAATTTGGGCATATCATACTTTAATCCAAACTAAGATGATAAAAAAAAGAGAAATGCTAATTTCCTTCTTCTATCTCTTCCCAAGCAAACTCCCTTCTTCCCACCTCATCCACTCCAAGACAAAAGCCACCTCTTAAAAGGTGGCTTCCTTCAAGTGAAGGCAATGAAGGCAATTAAGGCAAAGGCAAACCTCCAAGAGTTTGCCTTAAGCTTAGCCAACCAAGGGAAGAAGAAAAAGGAAGAGAAGAGGAAGAGGAGAAGGTGTGCTCGACCATGTATGGAAAATAACCAAGGAAGCTCTAGACTTGGGCTGTGAACACTCCAATGTATTCACTAGGCCAAGGGGAGTTGATCTCACATCTTGACCGGCCCTACCGCTGCCAGTGGGAGTTCGATCTTCAAGTTTCTTCCTTATGGAGCTCTCAGCCAACAATGGAAAGTGGGGAGGGAGGCATATCCCTTCCCCATTTTCATTCGAAAAGCTTCGCCAAGGCTAGGAGAGAAGATCCTGACCATGACCCCACCCGATGCGCAGTGAATGGGAGGCAAAGCCCCTCAATGGTGGAAATTCAGAGGGAGTTTCACCTCAAATTAAAGCTACCAACTTCTAGAGCTTGATGATCCAAATGAAATCCTACCAACCTCCTCACCCGAAAATGACTAACGCCACTTCAAACTGAGCATGCCTTGGTCTAGGGAACAATCCATGGGGAGGCAAGCCACCAAACTTCATGCATATGTTTGTTGGGTCAAGGCAAAGCTAACGGGATCAATCTCACCACCGACAATCACTGAAATCTGGGTATGCATTTTCTCCCTCCCTCTATGCCATCATTTTTGGAGCTTTGGGAAGAAAGTTGACTACTTAAATGGATCCAACCATATGGATTGAATTCAATCACGATCATTTTGGGGTCAAATTGAGCTTAATTCTTGATGATAAGAAATCATGGCGTTGTCTTTCTCACTACGAGCCTATTTAATCTCCATCGATCCTTCTCTTAGGATCGAACAATGCTGATTTAGGTGGACAAATTGATTTCACCCTTTAGGGACCGCGGGATCAATCTGGACCATCCGATCTTTGATCGGATGATTTGTAAGAGATCCCGCATTTTAACTTATGCCACGTGGGACCCCTCCCCCCCACTTAAAATCTGTTAGGATTAATTGTTTAGCAATTTAATTAATTAAAGAAAATCTTTAAAACTTCAAAAAATAATATAAAATCAAAGAAAAATCAAAAAATTATAAATAAAAGCTCGATGGTTCGACTTGATGAGAGGAGTCCATAAAAATTAAAATCTCTAATTTTTATTGGGAATTTTTCCTTAATTTGGGTTTAATTAAAAATATTAAACTTTAATTACCCTCAAATTAATAATCCAATTAATTTGAAACTTTACAGAAATGAAATTAAGCTTAAAACATATCATAGGAAAATTTTTGGGGATTTAATTCTTTGAATTCAAGGAAATTGTAATTTCATGTGTTTAACCTTTAAATTAATTAAATTGATTACACTTTAATGAAATAATTAGAAAACTTTAATTAATAACCTTAAATCAATATAATAAATATTAATGAATATGAGAGTACTAGCTAAACCTAATCAAACTTATATGAACCTAATAGATCACTAATTAACTCAATTAGGTAATTAAAAAAATTAAATAATTCAATTAAATGATTTCAAATTAATTAAATCATAATAAATCAACCAGTTAACTAAAATTATGAATAAACTCTCATGGGAAAGGTATTTTAGTGAAGAATAAGTGAAAAATAAAATCCCTTAATGAATATTAATAATTTAGGTTTTAATGAAATAATTAAAACCTTAATTACACCTTAATTACATATCTAATCAAGCTAAAACTTTGGGGATATAAAATTGGCATGTAACCCTACTTGCTAGAAATATTTCAACTCAAAATGATCTCTGGATTAGGACTTTTCAAATTTCTAAATCTCTAGGTCAATGTTAATCAAATATTATCTTGAGGAAAATAATTAACATATTAAATAAAGTGGTAATTCAAACTAATCTCTATCAAACATCAAAAAACTATTAAGAAACTTCTCTAAATATCCTAAGTCAATTAAAGTGATCAAATTCAATCTTAGGTTAATGAAATAAAACATTGGATTAATAAAATTATTAATTAACTTAAACCTTAACCTTTGAATCAATAAAATTTAATGAAACCACTCATCCTTAATAAATTTAAATAATGAATCTAAAACCTAGGATTAATTAGATTAATTAAAAGTACTTTAGGTTAAGCATGGTTAAATAAATCCATAAACCTAATACTTAAGTTAAATTGAATAAAATCAAACTCTTTAAATTAACATAAGCCAATCAAATAAAATCCATATAAATTAATTCAAAATAAAATAAATCAAACAAATTAAATCATACAAAGAAATTCAAACAAATGAAATAAGATAAATCTAAATAAAATCAAAGGATTAAAATACTTAAGAATTTAGTTAGACTTTTGGAAACTTCATTAGGATTAAGGATGTGGAATAAAGTGAGTTTCACCTAAAAATGAAATTCATTCTAATTCTTGTTCTTGAAAACTTAAATATGGTACTTTAACCAAATAAAATGAACATAAAATGGGAATTTAATCATTAAGTCATTTGAATTGAAACCAACCAATGGTAAAAATTAAACAAATTCAAACTTCAAATTTAAACTTGAACTTAAAGGAGCCTAGCAAAGCCTTACCACACAAAACCCATCTTTACACAAACTAGATTACTTAGGTCATGAACTCTAGATCTATGTTAGATCATTCTATGATTTTCTATTAATTTCTTGCGATATGTTGTACTATGCTTCACATGTCTGTGTGGTGTATTGCTTTAGACTGGATGCCTAAGCTTGTTTGTTTGTTAGACTAGATGTTAGGGAGTTCTTTCTAGGTTTGACACTATTTTCTATAGGGGACCGTGTTAAAAGGATCATTGTAATAAATAAATCATAAATTATTGTTTGCTTGGGTGCTGAAAATCCCTTAACATAGTCCATGGGAGTGGGCAAGCTAATGCTAAGTCTTTATGTTTGTGAAACATAAACTGCTTTGTGTATTTCCTAACATTTATTTTGCAGGGCTTAGTATTTCTTTTAAATTTTAAATGTAAATTTGAGCTTAAAATTTGATTAGGATCTATGGGGTCTAGGATTAGCAAGAGCTGACCCAACCAGGAGATGGTGCGGTGGTCCCCAGTGGAGCACGATGGATGTCCCTGAAGAAGGAGACTTTCTTAGAAAGAAGACCCATAAATCTGAACTTGTAGTTCTAGGCTGGGTTGTATAAGGTTTGAACTTCAACTATTTTTCTTTCTTTTTGGTGTGGGTATTGCATTGGCCTTTTCCTTAAATAATTTAATTTGGCTTGATTTATTTTGGGTGCACAATAGAAACAAAATTCTTTTCTTAGGTTTCTTTCTATGCTATGTTTATGTTGTGATGTATGCCTGGATGTAAGCTTATAGGATAAACTAAATTTTCTACCCAACTAGATCAATTGAAACATAAAAATAAATATAACTCATAATCTTCATATAAAAGCCTAGGTATTAAAGCAAGATAAAATATGTAAAAACCCCTTAGCTGGATGTCTTAATATCATGCATAAATCATATTATTTCACTCTTGGTTAATGAATGAATTTCTTTCTTGCCAAGAGAACTTGGGCTTGACCCTTGAGAGCCTATGATGGAAGTACACCTTCTTCTATTCTAATTTGGCCCATAATATTTTTCTAATTGCATGCATTAGGCATAAATTATATTTCTATGACCTAAATGAATCTTGAGTATTTATAAAAATTTGAAAAATATTCATTAGTTAGGTACATCTTCATACCCTACATAATCTTAGGGGTTAGGGAGTAAGTCTAGGTTTATAGATTTCTTTCCTAAAATTACAACCAAGCCATCTTGCATTCATATGACTTAGCCTCATGGTTTTAAAATGCACTTAGGCAGTGTTAACTGGTAGCCTTCTCCAGGTAGGTTTTAAGTCCAGAAGAGTCAGAGATAGGTTACTTCCTTTAAGTGAGGAGAATGGCCAATGATTCCCAAAGGACAGAACTAGGTCGAGCATCTGACATGTGTTGGAAGCACTTATAGACTAGGTTCTGAAGCATCCTTTTAGGAATAAGTCTTGATCCCTAGGCATTTTTATAGTCTTGTGCTGCTAGAAGCTAAGCCTAGATTTCTAAGAAAATGATAACTTGAATTCTAAAATTAAAATCACAAATTTGAAGCCCAATCATAGGATAGATGAAATGTATCTAGGCATCCCATATCATTCATACCCTTTTCATTTGACTCTTAAAATAACTCTCTCCAATTTGGACCTCTCTCAATTGAATTTCCAAAAAATTGTTTAAAAGCTACCTTAGTAGTCTTTAGGAATAACCACTTATTTCTTTAATCGAGTATTCTTAGGAAGAGACCCTTCTAAGATGTAATTAACTATAGAGGCTTGCCTTTATAGGGAACCATGATCAGATAAAATAGACCTACTTTTCATGTAGTTCAGGGGAAAATACTCTAGTACATGAAAGACCCATTAGCCTTAGGAGTCTTTTATTGAAATGATTGAATCCATTATAGGAGAGCATGTTTGTCTTTCGAGATAATATACTTTTTCCTTAATGTCGTATTTGGTCATCTAAATATAATATTCTTAAACTCTATGGGGTGTCATTTCTTTTCTCTATTCCATAGAAAACACCAACAAATTTTATGGTGACTCCGCTAGGGAATGGTTTCTCTCTCCATCTTTAGAAATAGGTGGTTATTTCTATATATTGGCAGTGTACTAGTGCCACTCACCGTGAAGACTGCCTTTCTTGTTGGATACCTCTCCATTTCATTCTTGGTTGAGCCTATCCAACATCTTGAATTGAGGTTCTAGAACTCTTTGTTTGTCATAGTTAAATGATTGGGTCCTAGAACCAAATCCCAAAATAAAATGAGAGGTGAGAGAAATAAGTAAAAATCAAGTCATCTCTATTAAGACCTAAATTTGGTCAAGAAAGATTTGAAACCATTCCAATACAAAAGAAATGTTAAATTTTAAAAAGTATGGAAAGTACTTTAGATCTTGAAAAAAATCTCAAAAAAAAAATCTCAAAGTTAAAATATGTCCTTAATCTTACTTTGGCTTGGTACTAGAGCTAAAGAGAATCAGGACATGATCCTTGAATGAACACCCTTTATTCTACTACATTCAAAAGGTATTAAAACACCTAAGGATGTAAATTAAAATGAAAGAGTTCCTTCAAACCCTAAAGAAACTTATATCAAAAGGAGGCATAGTTGTGCCTATTGCCTCTTTTTCCCACCATAATTGAAGTTTGAATTGTATTTAGAAAAGAAAAATAAAAGACAAAATCATCCCAAAAAGAGAATGCCTTATTGACCTTAGGCAGAGGTTGATTAAGGAACTCAATGAAAATCTTCTATTCGTATAGAAGAAAATTATACATGAATGCAAATCAACTTTAATCTTAATTTCCACAAGTCCACTAGAATATTAGAAAACCAACTACTCAAGTTGATTGGCCAATTCTAAGGAGTGACTTGGAGGTAACCTTCTTTTATACCTTTCCAAAATCTTAAATTCTTAAGAGTTTGGGAGAGAGTCAAAAAGAGAAAGATGACATGACATAAATAAAAATAAAGTGACAAGATTCACTTTTGCTTCTAATCAATAGAAGAAAAGTGAGGGTATCGAAAGATAATTCTGATTCTCTTGATAAAGTTGAAATGAATGAAATTTAAATCAACTTTTTTAATGGGAGTTTTCTCCCATTGAATGAAATGATATTCCATGATTGGCTTTAATTAACTTTAAGGCCAAATCAAGAAAAGAAAATAAATGAAGAATTTATTCCTTCTAAAGAAATCATGACCTTAGGATTGGGTCTAAGGGTGATATATCTATCACTTAGAGTGAAAATATGAAAATTCTTATCTCTGGTGGATTGATAGATAAATCACTTAGGACTTTATCAATCCAAATGAATGAAGAAAGCCTTAGTTTTCTCTGTTCAAGACTAAGGCATTATATGCTTTCAATACAAAATGAATTTAGGAGAATCTTTTGCAATGTCTTATGACCTATTTGACATTGTCTTAATGTTAAGTATGGTGGTTAAAGATTCCATTGCAAGCTGAGATTATGTTTATTCTTATATGTGCTATAAAATATAGTACAAGTCAAACTTGACTTTCTAATAGCACGTCATCTACCCTAGAGGGTCCTCTTTTAAATGATGATCTTCTAAATGAATAGATCATGAGGACTATTGATCTATTGAGGATAGAGTTAGACTTACCTTCCCTTCATATCAAAAGGGAAATTCTTGAAATCAAATTTAAAATTGTAGAGTTATACCACCTCAAATGACATTAAAAGAAATGGCAAATAAATCATCTTCAAAATGTGATGTTTTGCCCATCTTAGAGAAGTTGCTTGCAAAATCAAGCATCATAATGCTCTGTTATAAAATAAAATAAAATATGAAATAAAAAAATGATGAAGAAAGAAATGAAAGTAAAGCAAGGCATTACATAATCATGTAGTTTTCCTTACTTAACTATAAGAAACTTCCTGATGTGGCATTCCATTATAAAGAAGTTCTAGGGTTATCTTCTATGATGAAGATAGACTACTAAGAACTTATTAACATCTTAGTTGATGTAGAAAATTTAAAAGAAGAAAATCTCCAAATATATGTTAATCTGGGTGCATCGGTCAACATCAAATATAAACATGAGAGTGAATTTATATAGGCTCAATTCTAATCAAGCTTTGATAAGAGGAGGCCATATAAATTCAATCAATTAAAGAAAGAAGTTTTTAGCTTCATAAAAATTCAATCTTAAAAACTCAACTTAGAAAAAGAACTTAATTTCAATCACATTGTTGGTTGAATTCAAAATACAAACATGAAAAAGAGCAACTTAGGAATTCAAGAAACATCTTTAAATTCTCTTGGATGGTCCTATCCAACCCCAAAAAAAGAGAATAAAAAGAAATAAAATGAAATGAAAAAGAAGAAACATATTGATTATTGTAGAATGTTCATATTCATCCTAAAGTGTTGAGTTTTTAGGAATATCATTCAACTACTCCTAAATGACCTCACTAAATATTTGATTCCAATAGAAATTTTTGATTTCAGAAGTGTTAAGTTTTCAAGGAAGTCATTATGCCAATCTTAAATAGCTCACTCCACTAAATAATTTTGAATTCAGCAAGTGTAACATCATTACAAAGTCATTTTATGCCAAGCTTAAATGCTATACAAAAATTGTCTTAAGCTATACAAAAATAATCGATATCTCATGCTTTGTCATTTTATCCTTTGCCATGATTGGGTGAGCTCGCTTGGCAGGTTAAATAAAAAGATAGTGGATCTTCTTTTCCAGGAGTCCATATCTTTTGAATGGCAAAGATTCTATTGAGTATACTCTGATACCATTTCAATCGAAGCAAAAATAGACAATAAAACTAACATAGCTTAAATGAAATAAAAATAATTAGATATCTCATGCTTTGTCATTTTAGCCTTTGTCATGATTGGGTGAGCTCGCTTGGCAGGTTAAATATAAAGATAATGGATTTTCTTTTTTAAGAAACCATATCTTTTGAATGGCAAAGATTCGATTGAGTGTATTCTGATTTTAAATAAAGCAAAAGACACCCAATGTAACTGGACATTTTAACATTAAACTTCTCCACATCAAAATAAAGTGGTAGGGTTAGAAATGAAAAATTATCCCTAGCTGAACAAAATTAAGTAGATATCTCATACTTTATCATTTTAACTTTTTCCATGATTAGGTGAGCTCATTTGGTAGGTTAATTGAAAAGAAGTGCATCTTCTTTTTCAGGGCTCCATATCCTTTGTATGGCAAAGGTCTCATTGAGTATACGATTCCATTGTAAGTGGCCTATAACCATAAATAAGAATATTTATGGAGTTATAGAGCCATTACAAGTTAAAAAGCTTAAGTAGTTTGGGTCCTAACTTTCTTTTCAAAAGGCACTCTAACACATTGCATCAATGTTGTTTAGATGTGTCTGGAGATTTATATAGTCTTCAAGTTTGGGATGCACCCTAAGAATTTGAAGAAAAATCCAATTCCATAATTGACAAGATGATATCAATGATTTAGCTCTTTAATGAGTTAGCTATTGATGATTTAATCATGCTATCTTTTGGGTTTAAAGACTACTTTATCTGGAAATAAATTGCAATGATCTCCAGATGCAACGGTTTATAAACTTAAGCTTGATGTCATTTCCATAAACTAAGTGCCTTGATGACTGTGGTCAAATTCTAAAAGAAAAGCTATTGTGCTAAAATTAAAAGTTAGAAAATGATGGTTGTACATAAGAAGAAAATATCCTTCTTGGTTAGCTAACATCATTATATGACCCACATCTCAGGACTAGGGTAAAATTTTTACCTTGAAAATGGATTCATATTACCCATATTTCATTTTAAAATCAAAAATATTTTCATGCATAAGATTTCCTTCTTAAGGATAACTTATCTGAAAATTATCAAATCAAGATAATTAAACAAAAGAAAATTGAAAGCATATGATATGACATTTAGAATCCTTACAAGAATGTTCTGTTATAGAGTCATATCATTCAATCTCAAAATATTGGGATAATTTAGCAAAAAGGGTCATGATCAAGATTTCTTATAATCCCACTTTCAATTAGGTAGAGGGTTATATTGAAAATCTTGCCAAAGAAGAAAAGAAAATAAAAGAAACTTCAATATGATTTGAAGAACAATCCTGTTACTACATATAGAGTCTTGAAATTTGCTTTTGAAGTAATTTCAAAGACCTTGTAGTAAAATGTAGAAGGGTCAAAAATGCAAATATAAGAAATGAGTCAAAGACATTTATGAAATTTCATTTCATAAAACCTTTAAAAGAATAATAAACTAACTGAAGACATTCAATTTTAAACTTATCAGGATAATCTTAATTTCTCTAGTAAGTTAATCCTTTCAATTCCCTTATTGATTAGGGATAAAAAATTTTTTTGTCTCCATGAGAATCCAAAAGATTAACTTGATTCTCATTTACTTTAGAAAGCTTTGAAGGAATCTCTTGATCTTTATTGAATCCAAGAGAAGGCCTCGTAAGCTACTGATTCATATCAAACTCCATTTGAGAAGCATTAGTTGACGTTGGTTCTTACTGCCTAAAGAACTACACAGCCACATGCAAGCTCAAAATGATAGAATTCTTAGGTTAGTACCCTATGATGTCTTGCCTTCAGTGAAATAGACATCTAACATGGTTTATTGTAACTTTGAGATAAAAGAAGAAAGAAAGAAAAATGGTGAACTTCTATGCTCAAGGCATAGTAAAGTATTGGGTTCAAAATATACCCAAATCATTCCTTCAAAAATAACTGCCAACTCTTTGAAAACTTCTTCATTAAACTTCTTCATGTATAAGGAGTATTAGTGAAATCAATAAATGGAAGAAAACCTTCCATTACCCTTTCATCAAGTTAGACTAATCAAGTAAGGATTAAGTCTTTGGGACTCTTGCTTATTAGCCAAAAATTTTGAGGATTAGGAATAAGTCACTTTGACCCCTTTTCCTCATCCATACCACATATAGGATAGGATCAAGCCCTTTGTAGCACCTTTCCTATACATGTATTGAGATGGGTGCAAGCCCTCTGTGGTACCTTTCTCATGTTTTTAGGTTTGGAGTATGCCTTTGAGCACCATTCCCATGAAAAAATACCTTCATATGTTTGGAGCAAGACCTTCGTGGCACTATTTCTACTTTTGTGTACATGATTGGATCAAGCCATCAAGGCCCCTTTCATGTTACACAGGAGAGTTAGATTGGATCAAGTATTTATGACCCTTTCTAATTCCTAGAAAGATATAAGTCCCCAGTCAGTATTCTTTCTAATCATCTAGGAGTAAGTCCCCAGTCGGCATTCTTTCTAATCATCTAGGAGTAAGTCCCCAATCGGCATCTTACTTTTGTGTACATGATTGGAATAAGCCATCAAGGTCCCTTTCATGTTACATAGGCAATTTAGATTGGATCAAGTCTTTATGACCCCTTTCTAATAGCCAAAAAGTTATAAGTCCTCTAGTCATCATGATTTTTAATCATCTAGGAGTAAGTCCTCAGTCAGCATCCTACTTTTGTGTACATGATTGGATCAAGCCATCAAGGCCCCATTCATGTTACACAAGCAAGTTAGATTGGATTAAGTCTTTATGACCCCTTTCTAATAGCCAAAAAGATAGAAGTCCCCAGTCAGCATTATTTCTAATTACATAATAGTAAGTCCCCAATCGGCATCCTACTTTTTTGTATATGATTGGATCAAGCTATCAAGGCCCCTTTCATGTTACATAGGCGAGTTAGATTGGATCAAGTCTTTATGTCCCCTTTCTAATAGCCATAAGAATATAATTCCCTTAGTCGGCATTCTTTGTAATCACATAGGAATAAGTCCTCAGTTGGCATTCTATTTTGAGGATTAGATTATGTCTTTAAGGACCCCTCACCTCTTTTCAGCTAATTAGGATGGATCATGCCCTTAACGACCCCATCTTATTAGCTAATCACATTAGAGTAAGTCCTTAGTTTGCATCCTATTTTGCGGATTGGATCATGTATTTAAGGACCCCTCTCCCCTTTTCAGCTAATTAGGATGGATCATACTTTTAACGACCCCATCTTATTAGCTAATCAGAAAGAAGTAAGTCCCTAGTTGCCATTGTTTCTAATCACTTAGAAGTAAGTCCCCTAGTTGGCTTCTTATTCAAATTTTTAAGAAATGGAATCAAGCCATTGAAGGCCCCATTTCTTTGGACTACTCAATAGGATCAAGCTCATATGACCCTTGTTCAGTAGTCAAAGTGTTGTGGATTAGGACCAAGCATTTCAAGCCTCTTCTCCCCAGCATAGCTTTGAGGATTGGATCATGTCTTTAAAGACCCCTCTCCTCTCTTTAGCTAACTAGGATGGATTATGCCCTTGATGCAAAGTATTTGGATTTAATTATACCCTTTAGATTTAATTTATTTTTTAAAAACCATAATGCAATTGATGATCAATTGCATTATGATTTGATTTAAACCATTTAATTTGAATTAAGTTTAAATTTAATTTCATTTTAACTCATTTAGCTAAAATGGGCTAAGTATGATTTCAAATGAGTTCAAATGATCAATTTTATTCAAATGAAATGGGTTTTCTTTGATTCATTTTAATTTGGTCTTAATTTGATTTATTTGAGTTACTCCAAATTGAAATTTTGGATTGATTCTACCTATATCAAATAGGTTAGAATAAACTAAAAAAGTTGTTCTAGGACACTATGTGAGGTGTCCTAAACATTAAATTAAGAAAATCTTATGTGAGATTAGGATCTCTTAATTGCTAAATTAACCTCATCCAAAAATGAGGTCAACAGGCTATGAGATGGAAATGATAAAAAATCCATCAGAGCGGAGGCTATTGACAGTTGGCATACCTCTGTCCCTCTCTATGGATCTGACCCCTAACACTCCTAGGAATCATGGATCATAAGTCAAACAAGGTAACAGACTCTGAGTATCTGTAAGCTATGCCAACCTAGCCTAAAACAGTCCTAAGTCAGACATAGGGCCTCATATGCTCCCTAGCCAGTGTTTCATGGTATGTTGGTGGAGGAGAAGCAACAATCCTCTGATAGTCTTCCTCTCCATCTGAGGCCGAGAGGTGATGGAACCTACTGCCACTCAAAAGTGGAGAGGTCTCACAAGGAGAACCCTCCTTAAATATATGGGAAGTAGCATCAAGCCCTTTGGCTGCTTGCTCATGATCCCGCATAATCTTATGATTTTTATTATGGCATTGGGTACTAGTGAGCAAGGTAGAGCGGGAGCTGGAACACACCTCGAAGGTAGGGGAGACTATCTTAGAAGCTAAGATAGCCTTCCCCTTTGGGGTGACCAAAGAGGAGGTAGTAGCTCTCATTGGAGCTATGGCAGAGCAATAGGAAGGTATGACACTAGAATGGGGCATGGGAACAAAAACTGAAGGAAAAATCCAAGAGGGTGAGTGGCGTCGCCTCCCTCCTCCCTACTAATAGTTGAGGGTTGTCCCCTCATGAATCAACCCCTCAAAGCAATGACCAAAGTAGATCAGGTGTGCAGCATCAGTCATGGTGAGATTGCCCTGATCCAAGGCCAAATTTATATTAGAGGGGAAAGAGAAGATGAACTTGCTAGAGCCAGGACAACTATACTGATTGGGGCTGAAAAGACTGACTACACTAGAATAACTGTATTTGTTGAAACATAATTGAGTCAGACTCTTGCCTTGATGTTTTCCTTCAATGATTAACTTTTATACTTAGTTTGGAATTTCAACCTACACTAAACAAATTTAGGTATGCTAAGTGGGGTTCATTGAATTTTTGAGAGAGTTTTTATATTTGGAGAGACTTTTCCATATGATTTCGATTTAGAACCTATACTCAACCAATTTAAGTAGGTTGGGCATGGTTTAAATATTTAGAGAGACCTTTGAAGATATTTTCATTGTATGTCTTATTTTAAAATTTTAATTTAGAAAACCTTTACTTAGCAAATTTAGGTATGCTAGAAAGGTTTTGATTATATGTTTAAAAAATTTTTATGAAAACATCCTTGCAAGTGGGGTTTTTTACTTGTGGTGAATTATTTTCAATTCTTCATCTAATCTTTTCTAATAGATAATGAAATTAATGAAGAACCAAAAATAAAAAAAATACTTCTAATGTTGGACACCACACAGATCCACAGATGTTCTTATTAGGGTGATTGGGTACGACATTGAAAAATGATGTACTATCTCGAGAGACATGAGTCACCATCCTACAATGGACCTAATCACCTTAATAAGGACTCTTAAGAGCTATGGGTCTTCAAATGTACCAGAGATTCTTCCCCTACTTTACATGGAAAAGTAAAACAGGGTTTATTTTAAATTGGGTTCGTTAAGTTCCCTATAGAGGCAAGCCCCGATAGTTAATTACATCTTAAGAATTGAGATTCCTTAAGAATACTCTCGATTAAATTAAATGATTGTTGTCTCCAAAGATCATAAAGATATGACTATCAATCAATTGGTTTATTTTTAGAAGATCAAGTGGGATTGATCAAGAGGAGGGAGTTATTATCAAAACCAATGAAAGATAAGTAGGGGATGCTTTTGACACTAGGAAGTCTAAGCATCTTAAACTATCCTATGGTTGGGCTTTATATTTTTGAAATTAAGGTGATTTATTTGTTTGAGTTGAATTTTTTATTATAAATCTAGGGCTTATAATTCTATGACACAAGATCATGGGAATGCTTAAGAGGCAAGGATTTATTCTTATAGCCTGCAAAAAAAAGTAGCAATCTCAGAACTTAAATCTACGGAGCTTTGGCAAGGGCCAAGGCATGATCTAAATTTAAGAAAAAAAAGGGTATTTGGTTAACCTCCACAAGAGAGGATAAACTACCCAACTGTTTGGACTTACAACCGCCTGGGGTGGCTGCCAATTAACTCATCCTATGATTTTAAATACATGTAGGCAAGTCATATGCTTTTGCAAGATAGCTAAGATGTTATTTATTTAAAAAGATATTTAGTCCTTGAACACACTCCCTAAGAGATCAGATCATGTAGGTCATGATTAATAACTTAAATCTAATGCAAATCTTTATTATGCTTTTTTTTCATTTTTGGACAATTCATTTGACACGGGCTTTAGGATTCATATGCCTAATGCATGAGAAATTAGATTATGGGCCAAAATTAGTAAGAAAAGGAGGTGTGTTTCCACCATGGCTCTCAAAGGTCAAGCCAAGTTCCATGATAAAGGTGGAAGCCCTCCATAACAAGAGTGAAACAAGATGCTTTTTATGCATGATGTGCAAACATATAACATCCAGCTAAGGGGTTGCTAAATCTTTTATCGTGATTTATAACCTAGGCTTTAGGTGAGATTATGATTGTTAACTTTTAGTTTTTAGTTGATTAATTGGATAAAAAATTTATTTTTTCTTAAGAGACTAATTGCATTCAAGCCATTCATCAAAGCAAGGAAGAAACTAGAAAACATGTCATCTTAATGCACAAGTTAAACAAACATCAAACAATTTATAAAGCTAGTACAAAAGAATAAGAGGCCTTTTGTGGTCAGGATCCACCCTACAAACATGAAATTAAATTAGGTAGCTGAGGTCTACCCTTATATAACCCGGATTGCAAATAAATTAATTACAATCAAGAAGGAATTCATGTTATGGGGTCTTCACGCTTCATTCTTCATTTCTTCTTTCTTCTTTCTTCTTTCTTTTTTCTTCTTTAGTTGGTTAGAATATGGTTACTCCAAAGGCTTCACATGATACATAAGACATAGTCTTTTGACCAATGTTCATCTTAATCCCCCATAACAATCATTCCAAATCCTAATTAGAAAATTACATGAAAATGGGAAAAGTAAATATAACTAAAACCTACAAAATAGATATTATCTAAATAAACCACATAATCCCAAGTATGTATATGAATAAATTAGACTTAGCATCTCATACATGGGTAATCAAGTCCACCTGGCCTATTTTGGATTATGCTTAGGATTAAAAGCAACTTGCACAAAAAGCATTTATATTTTTTATTACAGTACCCCTTAAGCACAATCTCTTGCAGAAGATAATGATTAGGCTAAGATCACCCTACCATTCAGTCTACACACATACACCCTAACATCTAAACTAAAATATCACATCACAAAACAAAAGCAAACATCAAACCATGCACCGCCCTAACATAGGACTAGAAATGGCGACTTAGCCTTATATGTGTGTCATTTAAGGCTTGTGTGGCATGTCTTAGTTAGGCTTTAAGGTTTATATTTTCTAAGTGTGAAAAGGTTCAACTTAGAGGGTGATTTCATTTAAGTGATTTAGTTGATTTGGTTGATTTTATTTGATGATTTATTTTGAATTGAATGAACCTACAATTAATTACTAAAAGTTGTAAAGAGAGTGAAAGAGAAGATAACTTCTCTTTCCTCCCTACCTTAAGTAATTTCTAAAGTAGATTAATTATTGATTTTTCATTAATGAATATTTTATTATGTGTTTTAATTAATCTTGAGTTTAGATTTTCCCTAAACAAAGATATTCAAATAAGAAAGGCATTTTAAGATTAACTAAAGTGAATTACTTTCACAAAGCACACACCACTTTATTTTTTTCCAACATATGTAACATGCATATGGATGAATCCTAAGCATATCTATACATGCAAATGAAAATGTTTAGCACACCTTAATGATAAATGCTAAGTGATATTGGTTAAGGAAATTTGAAATGTTTCATGTATGCATGATTTTGTTAAGTAGAAAATAGGGACTCTTTTATCCATTAATTAAATGCCCAATTACATGTATGGAAGACATAAGTGTAGGGCGTCATTATTTTCTACACCAAGGGTGTAAGGTATAAGACCTACTTTGGGATACTTAAAGCCTCACAACCCTGGGATGTCCAGACTAATATACCACTTTTCTTAGATACATGTGCATGTACAAAAAGAAATGAATAGAAAAAGAGTCATGCAAAAAAGTTTATGTTTGTTTGTTTGATTGATTTTGATTATTTAATTTATATGTGCAAATGTGAAGGTTCCTCTTAGGAATGAATAGGAATGGATTTAAGCAAGTGTTGTGTCCTTTACAAATAAACTATATACTTTGCAAATCCTATTTAAAACTATGTTAAAAAGACAAGAGAAGGACAATCACATAATGCACATCTTATGTTATACTCACATGCATGCTTAGAAATAATTATAAGTAGCATACCTTTCATTTGTAATGTTTTATTTATAAGTTTTAAAAATAATTTTGGATTTAGTAGTGATAATAGCCATTCATTCTCACTTTAGCCAAAACATGCAATTTGACATAAAGGAAATATTTCATCTTAATTTATTTTTCAAAAGACATGGATGCATGATTTTCATATGGCACACAACATTTAGCATGCTAGAAAAGAAATAAAGTGATGTAAGCATAAAATTTTATTCATCTTAATTAATTCCTAAAGACAATTATATGAAATAAGATTATTTAAAGAGAATCAAAATTGTTTAAGGAGATTTTGTTTTAATTTTGGGTTCAATTTGATTTTTGGAAATGTGAAAAGGTTTGTTGGTCGTTACCCATTTTCCACATGTGTGTGTTATTTTAGTTTAATTTTTAGAACCATTATATTGATTTTATATATTTTTAGGTTAAGGTGTACATTAAGTTCATTTATTACCCCTTACCTAAACCTCCTTAACATAACATAATTATTCAAAAAATTGTGAACCAACATATGATATACAACCACATTGAATTTAAACAAGTAATGCACTCTAAGAAAGAAAGGGCCTAATATAATTGGCTCATAATTATTGATTAATTAAGCTAAAGGGTTTGATTAAGTACTTTCATAACCTTCCACACATGTGAGTTGGAAATGATTTCCTTAAGAATACTTAGGTTATTGAACAACTAAGTATCTACCCAATAAAGGATTGATTAAGTTCAGATTGATTTTTTTTTGGAAATTTGATTAAGCTAATTATAAAGTTTATTAAGGGATTAATGCTTAATTAGATTTGTATTAAGGAAAGAAGGGGGTTTAGATAAATACGTAACTGATTAAACCACTGTTCATATGCTTAATTACCCTTAATTACATTAAGAAAATGATTAGGGATTCATTAATGATTTCTTAATTAACTCATTAATAAATTCCAATAAAATTAGGGGAGGTAGAGGTCATCCCCCTAATCATGATTAAGAAGTTTAGATTTAATTAATGAAATGATTATGGAGTAATTAAAGTTATTAATATTTCAAATAAACTCAAATTAAGGAAAATTTACTATTCAAAATCAATTAAAATTAATTTTATATTATTCCCCCTTTAATTATCTTTAAAATGAGCCCTCATTCATGTTTTTTTTTATTTTTTAATATTTAGTTATGTAATTTTGAAGTTTCAGTGATTAATTGATCATTAAATTCTTAATTAAATAACTAATCTTGTTGGTGTCACATGGGCCATTGACACTGCGTGCGCTTTTCATGTGGCGTGATGAGATTCATTATTTAAGTTGTCACATTGGCTACATAGTCAGCTGGCAGTGCTACGTGCTTTTCCATGGATTGTCCATTCAAAGATTGGATGGTTCAGATTAAACCCATGGATCTAAATGGACTAAACATCAGATCTAACATAGATTAATTAGGATTTTCCATCCAAAACATGCGGGATGGACGGTCCATGATTCATCCCTTCCCTCACCTACAGGAGACTGCGATCGTCCATCCCTTAAGGCTTGATTTGAGCTCACTTGAGCTCGAATTGAGTAGGGATTGATCACACCATCTAGAGGTAAGAAGGAAGACATCCAATGGTCAAATTTGATTGAGATCACACTTCTCTTCACAAAGGACCAAAGAATTATTACACTAGGCTTGATTTGGAGCATGCCTGCAGAGGCTATCATCGCTCCCAAACATTCGGTTGCTTAGTGGAGATGAAGCCTTGTTCAAGGTTTGAAGGCTTCAGATCAAGTGGATCCTCCTATTGGCCAAGATGAGCTTCAAGTGCTTGCGGCTTTGGTCTAGCTCCCCCTTCACGTGGCTTGAGTACTTGAGATTTGACTTGGGTGAACTCGACTTGATGCCTTGAAGGTGCTTCCAAGAGGAATTGGCTTGTGTTGGTGAATTGAGCAAAGTGGAATTTCCAATGAGCTCCCATATTTCAGTTTTGAAGAAATCCGAAAATGGAGAATTGGAAAGAGCTTGAGGAAGATTGGAGGAATTTGGAAAAGGTTGCTCTAGGTTCCTAAGGCACCATCAACAACAAGTCATCTGAAATGAAGTGGAATTAGGGGGAGTATATCTCCTCCTACAAGGGTCGGGCGGCCATGATCTATACTTCCATTTTGGATCAATTGAATTGATTGATTGGGTTTGTTAGGTGGTTTTGAGTGTCATGTGATTAGATTTTGGTAGAGGATGGGAGTGGTGAAGTTGCACATGTGTTTATTTTAGAGTATGGAGTGATTTCATGTGCTAAATTATAATTGGGTGGTTGATTTTGGCCTTGGGTTGGGTTTGGCTGACCCAAACCCATTGGGTCATGTGCATCACCCTCATTAGTGTCCATTTGGTCCACTAAGAGAGTGCTAAGAGGACATGAAAAGGATTTGACCAATTTCCAAGTGGAATTAGCCATAGGTCACCCCTTCCCCTATGCGTAAAATGGTCATTTGACTTTGATTTCATTTTAGAAAAATTTGGGATAGTTTGAAATTGGGTTGGTCTAAATTTCAGTGAATTTGGAGTTAATTTGATATCATTTGGCTTATGTTGAACCATTTAGGTCAAAATGGGTCAATTTGGGTGAAGTTGACAAATTGATCAAATTGGGTCAAACTAAGGGTTGGGTCAAGTTCATATGATCATTTGAAATATTTCAGTATCATTGGTTTGGTTCGATTTCATTTATATTTTGTTTTGGCTCATTTGAATTCACTTAGGTCAAATGGGTCAAGTTGACCAAATTGACCAATTTGACCCAATTTGGTTAGGTCATGGGTTGGTTTAGGTTAGGTTGGTCATTCAAAATGTTTTACAGGCTTTGGTTTCAATCAATTTTGGTTTGGTTTGATTTTGGCTTGATTTGACCTTTTAGGTCAAGTTGGGTTCATAGTCAATTGGGCTAGGTTGGGTCTAGTTGACCAATTGAGGCTTTGGTCATGTTCAACAAGTGACTTAGAATGAATTTGACCCATTGGTTGCAATCAACTTGGCTTAGATCAAGATTTGACACATTTTGACTTTTAGGTCAAGTTGGGTCAACTTAGGTCAAGTAGCCAATTGGGCTAGGTTAGGTTCAAATGATGACTTGGTCAAGTTCAACCATTGATCATAAACTGGTTTTGATCAATGGTTTCAATCAATTTGGCCTATGGTGGATTTTGGACATTTTGGCTAAGTGTTGACTTGGTCAACACTTAGGTTTGACTTGGTTTGACCCAATTTTATTGATTGATCATCTCATGGTGATTGTTGCTCATAATGTGAGGCTTTGGTGGGCTTAGTTCAATCCAATTTGGGTAAGATTAGAATTTGGCTCAAAAGGGTACTTTAGGTCACTTTGGGTCAAGTGAGCCTAAGTTGGTCAATTGACTTGATCAAGGCTTGATCTAAGTTTGGTTGAACTCACATATGGACTTATGATTGAAATAAATCCATTTG
The DNA here is from genome assembly GCA_021442155.1 of Cymbidium sinense. Classification (NCBI taxonomy): domain Eukaryota; kingdom Viridiplantae; phylum Streptophyta; class Magnoliopsida; order Asparagales; family Orchidaceae; genus Cymbidium; species Cymbidium sinense. Next base: position 85,533,591 of record CM038232.1, on the reverse strand, counting down.
GAAGTGATTTGGAGTCAAATGAGTTTTGATTCATTTGACAATTTTAAGTTCAAAGGGTGAACATGAGTTTGGTTTGGGATTGATTTTTGAATTTAGTTTTGATTTGATGATTGAAGTTTATGTTTTTATTTGTTTTCATGATTGAAGGATTGATTGAATGATGAAGAAAATCCAAGGATTTGGATTGTTTTGAGGTTGATTTGGCTAATTTTAAGAATTTAATTTGAAAGGGTATAGGTTGGATGTAGATTGAATTTGGGTTTGAATGTTGAATTGGTTTTGGGTATTTGAATTTACATTTGTGAATATAAATGATAATATAAATGGGTTATGAGAAAATGTCTAGAATTTAATTTGATTTAAGCTAAGTCCATAAGATGGCATCAAAGTGACATAGGAAAGATTTTTGAATTTGGAATTGAATCATGGGCTTCAATCATTTGGAATTGATTCATGTTTTGAGAAAATCCATTGGAATTGTTTTAAGGTTTGAAAAATCAATTAAGTTGGAATTGATTTGAGATTTGATTTAGAATTGGTTTGAGTTTAAAGTTGATTTGAATTTGAATTTGATTTGGATTTGAGAAAATCAATTAAATTGAGATTGATTTGAGTTTTGAAATTTGACTTGTAGGAAGGAAGTGAGGATTTGGCTCAAGATATAGCGTAGGAAAATTTTCCTGACACCCCAAAGGCATGACATATTCCTATGGCTAACTCTTCTAAGTCTCTAGGGTTAGGTTGAGTGTTCACCTAATCACTAGAAGTTTTTTAAGGCTAAGGAACTCTTAGTGTCTAAGAGGAGTCCTATGTCTAAGATGGAGAGGTTGAGAGATCATCTTTAAAATGAGGTCAACAAAGGGCACCCAATAGGTGTAGTGTGACTGACAAGGCATACCGCACCTATTGGTGTTGACTGAAATGATCAACAACGTCAAATGATCACAAGAACTAATATAAATGATCTACTCCCAACCCAAGGTGTAGAAGGAATCAAGAGCTTAGTGCAATGTGTCTCTACTCATGTCAAAGACATAAGGGAGTGAAGGAGGAATCCACTAGGGATAGAGTATGTGAACCTTCCAATAGGGAAACAGGTTCAAGTCATCCATAAGAGGATGAGAGGGTTGATTTGATTTGAGTCTCATTGGGAAGAAATTGTTTTGATTGGTTTGATTTACAATTTAGTGCTCCACTAGGGATGAAAAAGTTAACTCTCCACTAGGGGAGCAAGTTCAAGTCATCCATTAGGGAGAAAAAGTTGTGAAATCCACTAAGGGATTAGAATTGAGATTCGTTAGGGAACCAGAAAGACTTGCATCTCACTAAGGAGAAGCAGATGATTTGTTTGATTTGACTCCACTAGGAAGGATTGATGGGATTTGTTTTATTTATTTAGTTGGCTCCAATGAGGGAGGAGGGTTGAATTTGTTTCAGATCTTTTTTTTTTTGGACTTTGAGATGGATCTTATTGGTTTGCAATAGATCACGGGCCGTGGTGGCAGACCCTAACCGTTTACCAATCTAAAGGGGCAGTGTACCAACCATAGTAGGACTTAGCCAACCAAGGGATTGCCTTTCTGTAAAGGCACAGGAAGAAAAGACTTACATCCTCCAGTAGGGATCAACTTTGGGGTAATCCATTGACAAGGTAACAGATTGAACCCAACCTAGGGCTGACTATTAAGTGAGTGCTGCTGGGGGACTTAAATCATCTCGAAGATAGTCAAAGAATAATTTCATTTTTTTTTGATGGATCCCATCGGTTTACAATGGACTGCACTGAATAGGGCCTATATAGGCCTTGGTCTAACACAAATTTACCAATCTGAAGGGGTAGACTACTAACCACATAGTAGGACTAGCCAACCAAAGGGATCACCTTTAGGTTTGCAATGGTCAAGTTAAGAAGAAAGCATGGGGACTCACATATTCCAAATCAAGGAACCACTGGGGTGATCGATTGCTCGAGCAATAAATCGAACCTGACCTAGGGCTGACTATTGAGTGAATGCTACTGGTTGACTTAAATCAGCTCAAAGATAGTCAAAGATTAATTTCATTTTTAATTATTTTTGATGAATTATGTTGGTTTGTGATGGATCGCACTGAGAAGGAGCTTATATCAGCCTAGACCTATCTCAGATTTACTAAACCAAAGGGAGTAGCTTCCCGGCTAAGGGGAGAACTATCCAACCAAAGGAGTGTCTTTTGGTTTGCAATGGTTAATTTAGGGGAAAAGCATGGGGACTCACATCTTCCACTTCAAAAGACCACTGAGGTGATCAATTGCTTTGGAAATAAATCAAACCTGACCTAGGGTTACCCGTCAGTTTGTGACAGTCATGCTAGAAAGAATGCATTGTAGGCTTACATCTTCCAAAGCAGAATGACTGTCGGGTAACTTATTTGTGGCAAACAGATTGAACCCAACCTAAGGGTGACTACTTAGAGAGTGTCGAACTAGGGACTTATCTCTACTCAAGAGTCAGGCAATTTCTATAGGGAGTTCTACTGACACTGCCCTAAAGATAGGATGCCTACTTGATAAAAGGGTGTCATTAGGGGCTTGAATTCCTAATCCACAAGCGAATATTTTGTTTTTTGTTTTGTATGTTTATCATGAACTCTGTTGGTTTATGAAGATCATACTGAGAAGGAGCTTATATTAGTCTAGACCTATCTTAGATTTACTGAACCAAGGGAGAATCTCATCCACTGAACAAATTCACTAACCACAGAGGTGGCTACTAGGAAAGGGGGATTGTCTAATCTAAGAGTAACTTGGGTAGTGTCTAAGTGGGGTCACAAAGGATGTGATCTAGATAGAGTGTTTGTGGGAGAGGGGCCACTAAGGTCTTGATCCAAAACCCTGGAGAAGATAATATGCATAGGTATTCTGGGGCCAACTCAAGGAGAAAATATGGGGACTCACATCTACTAAGAGTGATGTATCCACCAAGTGAGTCATTGTCAGCATAGTAAACATCAACCAACCTAAGGTGCCTATCAATTTGTAACAATCAGCCTAGGAAGAAAGCACGGGGACTCACATCTTCCTATAATGGAACTGATTGTTGGGATAGTCTATCTTTGGCTCAACATGTGCTATCGACCTCAGTGAGAATGCCACCAGGGGGACTTGTATCAACTCAAAGTAGTCAAGAGGAAAAGAGCCTCTAAGGGACTTATCCTAAGCCTCAAATATACTCCACTAGTTAGTGCATGGTGGTTAGTTCAAGAAAAAAGTATGGGGACTCACATCCTCTTAAACAGAATTAACATGAGGTAGCTTACTGGCTGGGTAGTGAAGTCTACCAAGCTAACAATGCGCACATTGGTTTGGAATCATCAACTTAGGAAGAAATCTCAGGGACCCACATCTTCCAAATAAGCCACCATTAGGGTGACAAGCTAGCGAGGTAGCATGTAAACCTAGAGCACCTAATGAGTGAGTGCCATAGGGGGCTTTCTCCCACATCAAAATAGCTTGAGATAAAAGGTTTATGTTTATTTTTTGTGCTTGTGTTAAAGGGAATAGGATGCCACTTGGGTTAGAGTAGTGCAGGGGAATTGTGTTTGATTGTGTTCATGTTGTGAAAGAAGGATAGGGTGCCTATTGGGTTCTCTCACACCTAATGTAAACACGTCATGACGGATTCACAAGAAAAAAAAACACTTCAAATGAAGAGAAGATTTTTAAAGAATTGGAATGAAATTTTATTCTTTTAATGATAATTAATTTCAAACATGTTTTTATGGGTAATATTTCTTCAAATAGAGCACATTAATTGTAAGCATCATGTGTTCCCCTTTATAATCAATAAGCTGATAGGATCATCCTTGGTAAACCTTTTCTATGACAAAAGGGCTTTCACAAGTGGGTTCAAACTTGCCTCCCATCTTTTGACAGATAATAATTTATCTCCTTAGGACTAATACAAGTTCTCCTACTTGAAAGCCCTAAGATAGACCAGCTTGTTATGAGCTTGTATCATTTTGGTCTTGTACAACTCGAGGTTCTAGAATGCCCATAGGCCTCTCTACTCCAAACCTTCGAGCTCTTCTAACCATAACTTTGTATTCTGTTCTATAGTGATCTTGCTACCCAATGCTATCCTTAGTGATGGGAGTTAAACTTCTAAGGGTAGAATGGCTTCAGACCCATTCACTAAGGAGAAGGGGATAGATTGAGTTGGAGTTTTGTATGTGGTGCGGTAGGCCCACAAGGCTTCAACCAACTGCTTATGCCACTGTCATTTGTTATCATTGAGCATATTCTTTAGTATTTGGATGAGAGTTTTATTGAATGCTTCTGCTAGGCCATTTTCTCTAGGGTAGTAGATGGTGGAGTATCTCCAATCTATACCGTGTCTTCAAAGCCATTAATCTTAGTGCCTTTAAATGCAGTACCATTATCGAATATAATTTGTTGAGGCACCCCAAATCTATATATGATATGGTTCATGAAAAACTGAAGCACATGCTAAGCTGTGACCTCTCTAAGTGGGATTGCTTCTACCCACTTGGAAAAGTAATCGGTGGCAGCTATAATGGATCGAAGCCCCTTGAAAGAAGGAGGATCAATCGGACCCACAATGTCGGTACCCCAACACTCAAATAGCCATGAAGCTAAAGTAGGGTGTAAAATGTTGGGTGGTTGATGTTGGACTACATTATGTACCTAACCCTAATGGCATCTCCTAGCCACATTCATGTAGTCTATAATTATTGAAGGCCAGTAGTATCCTAGTGTCTCGATCTTTGCTTTCATCTTCAGACTAGATTGATGTGCTCCACATATACTTGAATGTACCTCAGTCATGATCCTATGAGCTTCATGTTTATCCAAATAGCGTAACCACATTTGATCAAAAGATCATCAATACAAGGTGCCATCCATGAGAGCATAGGAGAGAGCACTCTATTTCACTTGATGGGCTTGTGATTTCTCTTGAGGTAGTTTGCCGATGTTTAAATAATCTATGAACGGTTGCCTCCAATCCAGCTCCTCATCCTTATAGGCAATGGAGAATGTCTCTCGATGAGTTCAACATCAATAAGGGATAGGACTTGTCTATTTTGGACCCTTATTGAAATGAACTCATTTTTTGGGCATACCAATTATTTGGCAAGTTTGGCCAAATCATCTATTACCGTTCTCTGCTGGAACCATGTAGATGGTGACTTCAGAATTTTGGGCCAATAGCTTCATGGTATACTCATGGTAATGGCGAAGCTTAGGTTTGAGAACCTTGTAGGACCCAAAAATCTGGTTGATGACCAATTGAGAACCCCCAGAGATGCTGATGCTCTTGACACATAATGTAATGGCTAACTCTAGACCGACAATGAAAGCCTCATACTCAGCTTCATTATTGGTATAGTGATTGGAGAGATGGTATGAGAATCTCATCACATCGCGATCTGGAGTTAAGAGAACTATCCCTACCCCTACCTTTCCTAGAAGAGTAGATCATGGTTCTTCTCCTTTATGAAAGGAAGCTGCGCCATCAAAATACATCTCCCATCAGTGGTTGTCAGCCTCCCCTAAGTTCATGATTTGTTCGTCTGGGAGATCATCATTAAGAGGAGAATCAACAGGAAGTGGCTGTGCTACTAAGATATTTGCTAGTGCTTGTCCTTTCATCGCACGGAGGGGTACGAATATGATATCAAACTGCAAGAGAATCATTGACCAATGTGCCAAGTGTCCGAAAGAATTGGCCATGTCATGAGGTACTTCAATGGATTGGATCTAGAAATCAAGTTCACCTATAAGAAAGCATATAGTGATGTAGCTTTTAGGAAGCAAAGTTTAAAGCTTGGCAATGTTTCTCAATAGGTGGGTAATTCACTTGAGCAAGAATTAGATGACAGCTAAGGTAATAGAGAGCACTCTCCTTCCCTTCATTGTTGGCTTGGGCCAACAAAGCATCGAGGGAGTCATCTAATGCAGCAGTGTAGAGGATGAGTGGCCTATCTGGGATAGGTGCTACTAGAACTGGCAGCTTCACCAAAAATTGCTTGATATCTTCAAAGGAATGCTAACACTTGTCATCCCACTTAAACTTTACATCCTTTTTGACAAGTGCTAAAAATGGCTTGCATCTTCCCGATAGGTTGGAGATAAAGCGTCTTAGATATGCCAACCTCCCTTGGAAAGAACTGAGTTGAGTTAAACTTTTAGGAGGTGGCATTTCTAAGATAGCTCTGATCTTTTTTGGATCTATTTCTATTCCCCAGTGTCGGACAACAAACCCAAGGAATTTTTGTGAAGCTACTCTAAATGCACACTTTAGGGGATTCATTTTGAGGTTAAATTGCCTTAACCATTCGAAAAGTACTCTCAAGTCAAAGAGATGATCTTTCTTTTCTTTAGTTTTAACTACTAGATTATCAATATAACATTCAACTTGATGATGAATGAGTTTGTTGAAGATCTAAGTCATGGCCCGTTGGTATGTAGCACCAGTATTTTTAAGGCCAAATGGCATGACCTTATAATAATAGATTCTGATCGGAGTTCAAAAGTAGTGTTTCTTTAATCCTCGAGGCCATATCGATTTGGTTATAGTCAGATGTCCCATCCATAAAGGATAATACTACATGAGATGAGGCAATGTCCACCATTAGTTCTGGTATAAGAAGAGGAAACTCATTCATAGGACATGCCTTATTTAAATCTCTAAAATTGATGCATATGTTAATTTGGCCATTCTTATTCTTAACAGGTACGACACGACTAACCAGGGGTACTCCTATGAACTGGAACATAACCCCTATTGGCTGGCTGCCAACCAAGGGGTCTTCCACCTCTAGAACTACCTCTATTTTTGCCTCTACCTCTACTAGGTGAAGGTTGAGTCATCCTACCCACATGTCCATATGATGGAATGAACTATGGGTGAAATGTGATATGCGACTCTAATTCTTCCTTGATATCCTATTCTTGTTCACTTGTATTTTCTTTATTTTTTTTTTTTCTTTTTCTTTTGAATTTTAACCAAGTTTATGAAAAAAGGTGTTTTGAGGAAGATTGTAGGTCGTATCCTCATATATCTTAACCTCTTCGACTGAAAATTGCTTTTCATCTCCTTTAACATAGTATTCAATTCCATCCTTTCTGAACTTAATGCACTGGCGGAGGGAAGATGGAATCATCTTATTCTGATGTATCCAAGGCCTAGAGCAAAGTTGTGAATGAAGTATTCGAATCAATGATATATAACTTAGCTTCAGTCTTTCATTCACCTATCTCCAAAGGTAACACTATGGAACCTAAAGCCCTCTCGCCTTGTTCATTGAATCCTCTCAACATCATTCGATCTCCTCAAAGTGTGGAGGTGTCGATCCTCAAATAGGCAAGGGTCTTTAGACTCATAATGCTCACCGATGCACCTAGATCAACAAGTACCCTGGAGAGTCTGAATCTGCCCATGTCCATTATAATGTAGAAGGGACGGTTGTGTTCTATGTCCCCTAGAAGAGGGTCTTCATCTATGAAAGTGTCTCCTTGGGCTTCTTTAGAATAACATTCCTCCTCTCCAATAGTGGTCAGCTGAGCTAAGCATATCTCTGGATCAAAGAGAACCTTGATTAATGATTTTCTCATCTCTTTTGATAAGATAATGGCATATATATGCTTAACTTAGATGGCAACTTTCTCAGGTGAGAGAGGACATTGTAACCCACTTTGGGCTGATCCTCCAGAAGCATATCCAAGGGTGGAGCATCCTGTGGAGGGGCTTCTCGATCATCTAAACCAATGACTTGTTTCAACTTATCTTGAGGTGTTGCCCTAGGAGGTAGAACCTTGCCACTATGGAGGTTGACTGACTTTGGGCGGGTTAGTGTAAGGTTCTACCGGTCGTCGCTCACCTAGCTTCTCCTATGGCAACCTCAGAAACAGAAATTTCCAAGTCTATCTCAAGAGGTGAGCCTATAGTATGCAGAGAAGGAAAGTCTAACTCTGAATCATAAAGGAAGATTGGAGTTGTTATAATTATAATTTAGACTAGGAGAGTTTTTAGTAAGAGTGGAATTAGATAACCCATTAGAAGTGACACAGATGTAATTCAAACTAGCTTTATTCCTTGATTTCTTGGATTTTGAAGGAGGTACATAATAGAAATCTAGTAAAGTAAGTGGGGTGGGGGAATTGATGTCCTCATCTACCGATACAAGATGTCTAATAGAAGAAGAGCTAGCTGAAGTAGAGGTGGTTGATGTAGTAGTTGCAACTATGGACTGGAGGCTGGACTCGGTCGGTGGTTGCACTACTTGGCTATCCCAGGCTAGCATAGGCTAATGCTGAGCTCCCCTTTCTTTAAGTTATCCTAGAAAACTTGTAAACCTTCATTGATGTTGGAGGTTCGAGCTACCTCGGGCACCTGCAAGGAAAGTTTCTTGATTTTGGACACAATCTTCTTAGAGGTTCGGGATAAGGAGATGTCCTAACCTTCTTTGGTTTTGAAAGGATTGCAAGTATCCCCAAGGATTACCCTAATAGAGCTAGATGGTTGTTCCATAAGGTATTCCTTTGGGATAACTATGTTGCCTATCTTGAAGGTATGCTCAAGTCGGTCCTTGAATGTAAAGCAATCCTCCAAAATGTGACCTAGCATGCGGTGGTAGGGGAAAAAGTTAAGATTATTGGTTTTTCCCACTACCTCTGGCCTTCTAGGTTTAAGTAGCTAAAAAATCAGGTTTCTTTAAGCGATTCTTAAAGATTTTCCTGATTACCTCCCTCTTAAATGAATATGGTTTATTTAGTTTATCCATAGGAGTAGGTGGACCATAGCTACCTATTGGAAGGTATGTGTACCACTATTGCTATGGATATGGTTAAGGAGGAGGCGGCGAAGGCCGTGGAGCCTATTGTGGTGGCTAGTAGGATGGTCTCGGTGGTGGTAGAGGAGGTGGAGTTTGTACATATGGCTCTCTGCCTTTCCATTTATCTTCACTTCACTTCTTCCTTGGCTAATCTTTTTATGTCTTCAACTTTGTTGATTGATCTAAAAAAAGAAACTGTTTGGCTTCTCCTTGTAAGCTAGCCGCCTTGTTGATTAGCTTCTCAAATATCTTGATGGTAAAACCTTTGAGCATGAAAGCAACCAGGCCAAGAATATTATGATTTAGGATGTAGACATCTACTGTTTTCATTTCATACTCAAATTATGCCATCTGAGAATATAATCAATGAGGGACTTACTAGGGTGTTGTTCAGCCAAAATGAGATTGTCTATAGTCACCCTTTGTCGAGCTCCAGCAAACCTCTTAATGAAGAGTTACTCCAACTCAGTAAAAGTCTTCACTAAATTGTTGGGAAGTTCAACGTACCAATCGAAGGTTATGCTTGCTAAGCTATTGACAAAAAGTTTGAAGAGTAATGCATCACAGAGTATTGCGTAGCTTTGAAGTCGCAATGTGTTGCCCCGCCATCAAAGCTCTTAAAATAAGGCGGCATGAAACCATTAGGATATTGGATGACATCAAATTCCTTTGGGTATGGTCTACTCTTTCGAACCTATGATCCTCCTCAGGCTTGAGCCAACGCTTCTCTCACTTACTGCTCAACTATGGTTTTAATGTCTTTTTTCTGTACGGAGGTACTATCCACTAACTTCCTATACAAGCTGGTGCTTCCTTGCTCTACTAGAGGTAGATACTTGGCTGGATCCAACACATACAATAACTCTGGCTGACTAGTCTCTGCAATAGTAGGATTCACTGTCGGGGCTTAGTTCTAAAGTGTCGAGACTGCTGCTAGCAAATCCTTAAGCTTCTTCCCCATCCTATCTATTTGTTCATCCTTTTGCTTAAGTTGCTGAAGGAGGTGTTGGGTCAAGTAAGATGTGTCATCCTGCTCAACTGCATCACCTTCCAAAGTCTACTGATCGTAAAGGAGGGAACCCCTGGTGTCTACCATGTGTACCCCCGCTAAATCCTTTAACAGATTGTCTTCATTATGATCAAAACTAACCTTTTCATCCTCTAAATCAGACCAGGCATATCCTAAGATCTCCTTCTTCTCCACTTGATATTATGCCACAATGTCATCTAGGGATTGATCTAATTGAATATATATAAAAGATTGAGGCTGACCAGTAGTAGGATCACAGTCATGAACAGATAGACATTTAACCTCTGCTACTGCTAGAGAGCTAACCCTATGAGGGCTATGCTCGCTAAAAGAAAGATGCTCCTCGCTATCACTGGATCTGGATGGAGTAGTACACCTAAGAGGATCTATGGCCATAGGGATGACTGAACTATCTCCTCCTTCCTCTACTGGTGCAATCTCCAAAGCCTGCTGTAGTGGTGGTGGTGTTGGAACAACTACTATGCTCTGTCTCAACCATTCCTTCTTCACCACAACTGGGGCAGAAGGTTGAGCAGGAGAGCCCAACCTCACCACAGTAGGCGATGTAGATAGAATGGGATCTCTTGGCAGTAGCTGGATCAACAGTGGGGCTCTCTTCTTCCCGGATGCGCCTTCATGGCCTTTGCTGGAATAGTAGATGAGGGAACATGTACCAAAGATGGTGGGTGTGGAGTAGAGCGGTGTGGTGGAGGCACCACCGACTCTATGAATAGGAGCTTCTCTCTTGTGATGGGTACCTGCTCGTGGGATGCTATTAGTATAATGTCGCGGTAGCACATCGATGAAAGTTCATGAAGCGGAAGGTGACTATCTCTCGCCTCTCTGGTGATATGTGTGCGATGTATGGGCCTCTCTCCTATCTAATGTATCTACCCACACTATGGGAGATAACTGATCTCAAATTGAATTGAGCACCAGACTTTGATCATCCATAGGATCTACTTGATTCAAAACTGATCTAAGATAGCAAACGACCTCTCTCCTCTCACTGATAAAAGCCTCAAAATGAACTGTTGGGGAAGGTGAAACTAAAATCCTCCTAACATCCTCTCTATCACATCCAGAGAGAGTGGAACTTGTTTGCTGTAATAAGAGGAGACACTAACCTAGGTAACTCCTCCATGATAGCCTGAGAAACTACCTCCAACTCCCTGTCTATGCGGGTATGCTAAAGCTTGATCATGCAGTTCTTATTTTGATGCTGAGTCTTGGTATAGTAGTATGGGAACCAAACCCAATCTCGAAGGTAGAGGAGATAATCCCTGAAATCAGGGGAGCCTTCCCCTTCGAGGGAGCCAATGAGTGGGCTATCTCATCTGCGTGAGGGGAACAACCAGGCAGCTACTTCTCTTGCCCGGATGCCACTTGAGAAAGGGATCTCTGAATCAGATGGTAACTCAACCTAGATGATCAGCTTTTTCCCAGTCACCATGCTCCTACTGACTATTGTAAATAATATTGGCATCATAAGCATCCCTACTTAGATCCGGGCAATATTATTGAAAATTACATCCTATGTAAATAATTCCTTTTGCCCAGATGTACCAGAGATTAGATGAACCATGATTCTACTTACTAGGCTTCCTAGTTGCCCGATCATCCTTTTGCCCGGATGTACCAGAGATTCTTCTCCTACTTTACATGGAAAAATAAATTAGGGTTTATTTTAAATCGAGTTTGTTAAGTTTCCTATGGAGGCAATCCCCCATAGTTAATTACATCCTAAGGAATGCAATTCCTTAAGAATACTCTCGATTCAGGTAAATGATCATTGTCTCTAATTATTTCAAAGATAGGACTATCAATCAATTGGTTTATTTTCAAAAGATCAAGTGGGATTGGTCAAGAGGAGGGAGTTATTATCGAAACCAATGAAAGATAAGTAGGGGAAGCTTATGACACTAGGAAGCCTAGTAAGCATCCCAAACTATCCTATGATTTGGCTTTATATTTTTAAAATTGAGGTGATTTATTTGTGTGAGTTGAATTTTTATTAGAAATCTAGGGCTTACAATTCCATGACATAAGATCATGGGAATGCTTAAGAGCATGGATTTATGCTTATAGCCCGCAAAGGGAAGTAGAAACCTCAGAACCTAAATCTAGGGAGCTTTGGTGAGGGCCAAGGCATGACCTAAATCTAAAATGAAAATGGGTATTTGGTTTATCTCCACAAGAGAGGATAAACCACCAGACTGTTTAGACTTACAATCACCTGGGGGTGGCCGCCAACTGACTCCTACAATTTTAAATTCATGTAGGCAAGTCATATGCTTTTGCGAGATAACTAAGCTATTATTTATTTAGAAAAGGACTAAGTACTTGAACACACTCCTTAAAAGACTAGATCATGTAGGGCATGATTAATGACTTAAATATAATGCAAATCTTTGTTATATTTTATTTTCATTTATAGACAATTCATTTCACATAAGCTTTAGGATTCATATGCTTAATGCATGAGAAATTAGATTATGGGCCAAAATCAGTAAGAAAAGGAGGTGTTTTTCCACCATGGCTCTCAAAGGTCATGCCAAGTTCCATGACAAAGGTGAAAGCCCTCCATAATAAGAGTGAAACAAGATACTTTTTATGCATGATATGAAACATACAACATCCAGTTAAAGGGTTGTTAAATCTTTTATCTTGGTTTATAAGCTAGGCTTTATGTGAGATTATGATTGTTAACTTTTAGTTTTTAGTTGATTAATTGGATGGAAAATTTATTTTTTCTTAAGAGACTAATTGCATCCAAGCCATTCATCAAAGTAAGGAAGAAAATAGAAAAATATGCCATCTTAATGCACAAGCTAAACAAACATCAAACAATTTATAAAGCTAGTGCAAAAGAATAAGAGGCCTTTTTATGGGATCCACCGCAAAACGAAAACAAATTGGGTAGCTGAGGTCTACCCTTTACAACCCGGATTGCAAATAAATTAATTACAATCAAGAAGGAATTCATGTTATAGGGGTCTTCATTCTTCATTCTTCATTTCTTCTTTCTTCTTTCTTTTTTTTTTGGTTAGTTTAATGAATGTGATTCACTCAAAGGCATACATTGACCAATCTTCATCTTAATCTCATCTTATAACAATCATTCCAAATCTAATTGCAAAATTACATGAAAATGGGAAAAGTAAATATAACTAAAACCTATAAAATAGATATTAACTAAATAAACCACACAATCCCCAACATGTATATGAATAAATTGGACTTAGCATCTCATACATGGGTAACCAAGTCCACCTGGCCTATTTTTGGATTATGCTTATGGTTAAAAGAAACCTGCACAGCAAAAGCATTTATATTTTTTATTACATTGCCCCTTAAGCACAATCCCTTGCAGAAGATAATGATTAGGCTAAGATCACCCTACCATTCATTCCTTTTACATTAACTAAAATATCACATCACAAAATAAAAGCAAACATCAAACCATGCACTACCCTAACATAGGACTAGAAATGGTGACTTAGCCTTATATGTGTGCCATTTAAGGCTTATGTGGCATGTCTTAGTTAGACTTTAAGGTTTCTATTGTCTAAGTGTCAAAATATTCAACTTAGAGGGTGATTTCATTTAAGTGATTTGGTTGATTTGGTTGATTTTATTTGATGATTTATTTTGATTTGAATGAACCTACAATTAATTACTAAAAGTTGTAAAGTGAGGGAAAGAGAAGAATACTTCTCTTTCCTCCCTACCTTAAGTAATTTCTAAAGTAGATTAATTATTAATTCTTCATTAGTGAATATTTTATTATGTGTTTTAATTAATCTTGAGTTTATATTTTCCCTAAACAAACATATTCAAATAAGAAAGGCATTTTAAGATTAACTAAAGTGAATTACTATCACAAAGCACACACCACTTTATTTCTTTCCAACATGTGAAACATGCATATGGATGAATCCTAAGCATATTTATACATGCAAATGAAAATGTTTAGCAGACTTTAATGATAAATGCTAAGTGATATTGGTTAAGGAAATTTGGAATGTTTCATGTATACATGATTTTGTTAAGTAGAAAAGAGGGATTCTTTTATCCATTAATCAAATGCACACTTATATGTATGGAAGACATAAGTGAGTAGGGCACCATTATTTCCTACACCAGGGGTGTAAGGTATAAGATATACTTGGGGCTAATTAAAGTCTCATAATCAAACTATATAGATATGATATATATGTATAAAAAGAAATGAATGGAAAAAAAGTCATGCAAAAAAGTTTATGTTTGTTTGTTTGATTTTGATTGTTTAATTTATATGTGCAAATTTGAAGTTCCCTCTTAATTGATAACATAGGAATGAATAGGAATGGATTTAAGCAAGTGTTGTGTCCTTTTCAAATGAACTATACACTTTGCAAATTCTATTCAAAACTATGTTAAAAAGGGAAAAGAAGGAAAGTCACATAATGCACATCTTATGTTATACTCACATGCAAGCTTAGAAATAATTATAAGTAGCATACCTTTCATTTGTAATGTTTGATTTATAAGTTTTAAAAATAATTTTTAATTTAGTTGTGATAATAGCCATTCATATTCTCACTTTAGGAAAACATGTAATTTGGCATAAAGGAAATATTTCATCTTAATTTACTTTTAAAAAGACATGGATGAATGTTTTTCATATGGCACACAACATTTAGCATGCTAGGAAAGAAATAAAGTGATATAAGCATATAATTTCATTGATCTTAATTAATTTCAAAAGGTAATCCTATGGAATAAGATTATTTAAAGAGAATCAAAATTGTTTAAGGAGATTTTATTTTAATTTTGAGTTCAATTTGATTTTAGGAAATGTGAAAAGGTTTGCTGGTCCTAACCCATTTCCCACATGTGTGTGTTATTTTAGTTTAATTTTTAGAACCAATATATTGATTTTTTATTTTGTTTATGTTAAGGTGTACATTAAGTTCATTAATTATTACCTCATAACATAATTATTCAAACAATTGTGAGCCAACATATGATATGCAACCACATTGAATTTGAATAAGTAATGCACCCTAAGAAAGAAAGGGCCTAATGCAATTGGCTCATAATTATTAATTAATTAAGTTAAAGAGTTTAATTAAGTACGCTCATAACCTTTCCACACATGTGAGTTGGAAATGATTTCCTTAAGCTTACTTAGGTTATTGAACACCTAAGTATCTACCCAAGAAAGGATTGATTAAGTTTAGATTATTTTTTTGTTTTGAAAATTTGATTAAGCTAATTAAGAAGGTTATTAATGGATTAACCCTTAATTAGATTTGGATTAATAAAGGAAGGGGGTTTAGAGAATAGGTTAAGGAAAATATCCCAAAATTATTCCAAAAACCTCCTGATCCCTTAAATAAAGTTTAATTATCTTAATTAAATGATTAAACCAATGTTTACATGCTTAATTACCCTTAATTATATTAAGAGAATGATTAGGAATTTATTAATTGATTTGCCTAATTAACTCATTAATAAATTCCAAGAAAATTAGGGAGGTAGAGGTCATCCCCAAAACATGCCTAAGAAGTTTGGATTTAATTAATGAAATGATTAGGGTGTAATTAAGGTTATTAAGATTTTAAATAAGCTCAAATTAAGGAAACCTTACTATCCAAAATTAATTAAAATTAATTATATATTATTCCCCCTTTAATTATCTTTAAAATGAGCCCTCATTCATATATTCTTGATTTTTGTACATTTAGTTTTGTATTTTTTAAGTTTCGGTGATTAACAGGTCATGAAATTCTTAATTATATAACTAATCCTATCGAGGCCATGTGGACCGCTGACATGGCACCCACTTTCCATGTGGCACGATGCGATTCATTATTTAAGTTGTCATATCAGCTACAATCACCCGGTAGTGCTACGCTTTCCCTTGGACCATCTGATCAAAGATCGAACGGTCCAGATTAAACCAGTGGATCTAACGTCAATTAATCTAGACTGTCCGTCCAAAACACATGGGATGGATGGTCCATGATTCATCCTTGCCCTCGCCTACGGGAGATGGTGATCGTCCATCCCTTAAGGCTTGATCTGAGCTCACTTGAGCTCGGATTGAGTAGGGATTGATCACACACCATCTATATGTAAGAAGGAAGATATCCAATGGTGAAATTTGATTGAGATCACACTTCTCTTCACAAATGACCAAAGAATTATTACACTAGGCTTGATTTTTTAGCATGCCGCCAGGCTATCATCGCTCCCAAACATTAGCTTCTCATTGGAGATGAAGCTCTGTTCAAGGTTTGAAGGCTTGAGATCAAGTGGATCCTTCTATTGGCCAAGATTAGCTTCAAGTGCTTGTGGCTTTGGTCTAGTTCCCCCTTCACGTGGCTTGAGTGCTTGAGATTTGACTTGGGTGAACTCGACTTGATGCCTTGAAGGTGCTTCCAAGAGGAATTGGCTTGTGTTGGTGAATTGAGCAAAGTGGAATTTCCAATGAGCTCCCATATTTTAGCTTTGAAGAAATCCAAAAATGGAGAATTGGAAAGAGCTTGAGGAAGATTGGAGGAACTTGGAAAAGGTTACTCTGGGTTCCTAAGGCACCTTCAACAACAAGTCATCTGAAATGAAGTGGAATTAGGGGGAGTATATCTCCTCTCCTGCGACCATGATATCCATTTTGGATCTGAAATTGATTGATTGGGTTTGTTTGATTTTGAGTGTCATAATTCAATTTTGGCGGTGAAGTTGTTTGTTTGTTTTAGAGTATGGAGTGATTTCATGTGCTAAATTTTAATTAGGTGGTTGATTTGTCCTTGGTTGGGTTTGGCTGACCCAAACCCATTGGGTCAACCACCTCATTAGTGTCCATTTGGTCCACTAAGAGAGTGCCAAGAGGATATGAAAAGGATTTGACCAATTTCTAAGTGGAATTGGCCATAGGTTATCCAACCTAGGCATAAAATGGTCATTTGTCTTTGATTTCAATTTAGGAAGATTTGGAATAGTTTGAAATTGGGTTGATCTAAATTTTAATGAATTTGGAGTTGATTTGATATCATTTGGCTCATGTTAACCCATTTAGGTCAAAAATGGGTCAACGTGGGTCAAGTTGACCAATTGGTCCAATTGGGCCAAACCAAGGGTTGGGACAACTTCATATGACCATTTGAAATGTTTTGGTGTCATTGGTTTTGTTTGACCAATTTGATCCATTTGACCCAATTGGGGTAGGTAATGGTTTATTTTAGGTTTGGTTGGTCATTTGAAATGTTTTGTAATCTTTGGTTTCAATCAATTTTGGTTTGGTTTGATTTTGGCTTGATTTAACCTTTTAGGTCAAGTTGGGTTCATGGTCAATTAGGCTAGGTTGGGTCTAGTTGACCAATTGAGGCTTTGGTCAAGTTCAACAAGTGACTTAGAATGAATTTGACCCATTGGTTGCAATCAATTTGGCTTAGATCAAGATTTGAAACATTTTGACTTTTTAGGTCAAGTTGTGTCTAGTAATAATGGGTTGGGTTAGGCTCAAATGATGACTTGGTCAAGTTTAAACATTGATCATAAACTAGTTTTGATCAATGGTTTCAATCAATTTGGCCTATGGTGGATTTTGGCTAGTTTAAGTTTCATTTTGGCTAAGTGTTGACTTTACTTGACTTGGTTTGACCCAATTTGAGTGATTGATCATCTCATGATGATTGTTGTTTTTAGGTGGGCTTAGTTCAATCCAATTTGGGTAGGATTAGAATTTGGCTCAAAATGATACTTTAGGTCACTTTGGGTCAAGTGAGCCTAAGTGGGTTAATTGACTTGATCAAGGCCTGATCCAAGTTTGGTTGAACTCACATATGGACTTATGATTGAAATAAAAATCCATTTTCAAGTGATTTGGAGTCAAATGGGTTTTGATTCATTTGATAATTTCAAGTTCAAAGGGTGAACATGAGCTTGGTTTGGGTTTGATTTTTGAATTTAGTTTGATGATTGAAGTTTATGTTTATATTTGATTTCATGATTAATTGAATCATGAAGAAAATCAAGGTTTGATTTATTTGAGGTTGATTTGGTTAAGTTCAAGAATTTGACTTGATGGGTTTAGGTTGGATTTAAATTGAATTTGGGTTTGAATTTTGAATGAGTTTTGGGTATTTGAATTTATATTTTATTTATATTTGTGAATATAAATGAGAATATAAATGGGTTATGAAAAAATATCTTGAATTTTAATTGATTTGGATTTGATTTAAGCCAAATCCATAAGATGGCATCAAAGTGACTTAGGGAGGATTTTTGAATTTGGAATTCAATCATGGGCTTCAATCATTTGGAATTGATTCATTTTTTGAGAAAATCCATTGGAATTATTTTAAGGTTTGAGAAAATCAATTAAGTTGGAATTAATTTGAAATTTTATTTGGAATTGGTTTGAGTTTGAAGTTGATTTGTATTTGAAGTTGATTTGAATTTGAAGTTGATTTGGATTTGAATTTGAATTTGATTTGGATTTGAGAAAATCAATTTGGTTGAAATTGATTTGAGTTTTGAAATTTGACTTGAAGGAAGGAAGTGAGGATTTGGTTCAAGCTATAGGGAAGGTAAATAACACCCCTAAGGCATGACCTATTTCTATGGCTAACTCTTCTAAGTCTCTAGGGTTGGGTTCAGTGTTCACTAATAGAAGTGTTTTAAGACTAAGGAACTCTTAGTGTCTAAGAGGAGTCCTATGTCTAAGATGGATAGGTTGAGAGCTCATCTTTAAAATGAGGTCAACATTACTTAACAAATTATATGTTAGAGGCAAATGTGTTTGATGTATGTGTTGATTTGAAAATGAGGTTCTTATTTAACAAATTTGGTATGTTAAGTAAGAGTCAAATGTGATCCAACTTTTTATTTTTTGAAATGAGATAATTACTTAACAAATTTGGTATGTTAAGTGGAAGCCAAATGTGATTGATTTTTTTTTGAAAAATAAGACACTCACAAATTTGGTATATTTGGTATGTGGAAGCCAAATGTGATTGATTTATTATTATTTTTTTTGAAAATAAGACTCTCACTTAACAAATTTTTGTATGTTAAGTGGGAGTCAAATGTGATTGATTTCTATTTTTATTTTTTTTCAAAAATGACACTCACACTTAATAAATTTGGTATGTTAAATGAAAGCCAAATGTGAATTGATTTGTTTTTGAAAACATTGAGACTCACACTTAACAAATTTAGTATGTTAAGTGTAAGCTAAATGTGATTTGATTTATGTTTGTTTACATTTGAAAATGAGACTCTAACTTTGATTTTGGTATGTTAAGTGGAAGCCAAATGTGAATGATTTGTTTTTGAAAAATGAGACTCATAATTAACAAATTTGGTATGTTAAGTGGAAGGCAAATGTGATTGATTTATTTTTGAAGAATGAGACTCACACTTAACAAATTTGGTATGTTAAGTGGAAGCCAAATGTGATTTGATTTGTTTTTGAAAAATTAGACACTCACTTAATAAATTTGGTATGTTAAGTGGAAGCCAAATGTGATTTGATTTGTGTTTGTTTTCTTTTGAAAATTAGACTCCCACTTAACAAATTTGGTATGCTAAGTGGAAGCTGAATGTATTTGTGATTTTAAAATGAAATCGTACTTAACAAATTTGGTATGTTAAGTAGGAGTTAAGTGTAATTGTGATTTGAAAATGGGACTCTTACTTAACAAATTTGGTATGTTAAGTAGAAGTCAAGTGTGATTATGATTTGTGTTTTGAAAATGAGACTCTCACTTAACAAATTTGATATATTAAGTGGAAGTCAAATGTATTATGATTTTTGAAAATTAGACTCTTAACAAATTTGGTATGTTAAGTAAGAGTTATGTGTGATACGATTTGAAAATGAGATTCTCACTTAACAAATTTTTTATGTTAAGTAGGAATCAAGTGTGATTATGATTTGTGTTTTGAAAATGAGACTATCACTTAACAAATTTGGTATGTTAAGTGGAAGCCAAATGTGATATGATTTTTTTTATTTTTTTGAAAATGAGATTCTTACTTTAAAATTTTGGTATGTTAAGTAGGAGTCAAATATGTTATGAATTTTTTTTTGAAATAAATGAGACTCTTACTTAACAAATTTGGTATGTTAAGTAGGAGTCAAATGTGATCATGATTTGAAAATGAGACACTTACTTAACAAATTTGGTATGTTAACTAGGAATCAAGTATGTTTTGGTTTTTGAAAATATGACTCTTACTTAACAAATTTGGTATGTTAAGTAGGAATCATGAGTATTTTGATTTTTAAAAATGAGACTCTTACTTAACAAATTTGGTATGTTAAGTAGGTGTCAAGTGTATTATGATTTTTATTTTAAAAGAGGGGAAATCTATTTAACAAATTTGGGTATGTTAAATAGAGTTCAATTTATTTTTGCGACTTTTGAAAATGGGACTCTCATTTGACAAATTTGGGTATGTTAAATGGAATCCAAAATATGACTTGATTTCATGTGTGTGATTTCTTATTTTGAAAAAAAAGGGAAACATCAACTCTAGCATATATGAAATATGTTAAGCGGAGTTTCAATTTTATGCTATGATTTTATTTAAGAATAGAATCTTCATTCAACAAATTTGAGCATGTTGAATGAAGGTGGTTATTTTCAATGGTGTGGTTTCGAAATAGAGGGAAACTCCAACTTTAGCATATGTGAAATATGTTAAGTGGAGTTTCAATTTTATGCTATGATTTTATTTGAAAATTGAATCTCCATTCAACAAATTTGAGTATGTTGAATGAAGGTGGTCATTTTCAAAGTGTGCTTTTGAAAAATAGGGAAACTCCAACTATAGCATATGTGAAATATGTTAAGTGGAGTATCAATTTTATGTTATGATTTTATCTGAAATAAAATCTTCATTCAACAAATTTGAGCATGTTGAATAGAGATAACTATTTTCAAAAGTTGCTTTTAAAAATGATATTGATTTTGATTTTGAAAAGAACCTCCATGTAATAATCATGGGGATTGTTAGATGAGGTTTAGTTATATAAGTTTTGTGCTTTTTGAAAGTTTCTTGTGAATTTTGTGCAAGATCTTTTGTTATGTGAATTTTGAAAAAGTGCTTTTGGAAAGTGATCTTTTGCAAAAGAGTTTATTTTCTCAAATATAAGATGAGCCTTTCCTCATGAAGCTAGTGGTAAAGAGGTTCTAAAATTTTTTCATCACCTTTCATTAGTTAATTATATCTTTCACCTATCGGGAGACCCAATAGCAAGACCTACAAGGAGTGAGATCCTAAAACCTAGAGGATGTTGGCTAGCATTGCTTAAGAATGAAATAAGCTAAGTGTCAATGGAAGGAAAGATAGTCTTGGACTCATATGAAATACAAGTCCACTATCGATGCTTGGTGACATTAATTATCTACTAGAGATGGAGAGATGAACCATCCCCAGCAGAGTCGCCAGAAAAATTTATGGTTTTTATTTTTGGATATGTATGGGGGTGTGGTGTCTATTTTTGTGTTTGGGTGTGTTTATGTGAGGGGACACCATAGATTCGCAAATGTACTTACTAGGGTGATTGGGTATGAAATTAAGGAATAGTATACTATCTCAAGAAATAGAAATCACTACCCTATAATGGACCAAATTACCTAATAAGGACCCCTAAGGCATGATGGGTCTTTGAATATACTAGGGATATTTTCCCTACTTTACTTGGAAAAGTAAAGCATGATTTATTTTAATTGGGTTCATTAAGTTTTCTATGGAGGCAAGCCTCCATAGTTAATTACATCTTAAAGAAAATGAATCCCTTAAGAATACTCTTGATTAAGTAGGCGATTATTATTTCCAAAGAATCCAAAGATAGAACTATCAAAGGATTAGTTGTATTTTTGAAAATTGAGTGGAAAAACTCAAAATGGAAGAGTTCTTATCGAAACCAAGAGAGATGAGTAGGGATTGCTTATGATATTAGGAAGCCTTGTGAGCACTCCAACCTATCATATGGTTGGGCTTTATATATATTTGAATTTGAGAAGATTTATTTATTTGAGTTGAATTTTTATTAGAAATCTAGAATTATAATTTTACATTACAAGATTATGAAAATGCCTAAGAGGTGAGGATTTATGTTGTAGCCCGCAAAGAGAAATAGTGACCTCAGATCCTAAATCAAGGGAGCTTTGGCAAGACCAAAGCATGACCTAAATCTAAGGTGAAAGTGGGTGTATGGGGTTCACCTCCACAAGAGAGAGTAAACCTACACAACAAAAATTATTTATATTTTTATTACAATTAAAGCATACCCTTTAGTCTAATATATTTGCTACACATACACCCTAACATCTAGTCTAATATAATACATCACAAAACTAAACATTCATCAAACCATGCATCGACCTAACATAAAGCTAGAAATGATGGCTTAGCCTAATGTGCATGTGTTAGTGCTTGTGTGGTAAGCCTTAACTAGGTTTTAGGGTTATGATTTGCTAAGTGTGAGGGATTTAATTTATGAAGGGTTGATTTCTCTTTAGGTTGTTTAGTTGATTCGGGGAATTTTTTTACTTAGTAATTTTCTTTTATTTTATATATCCTACACATAGCAACTAAGTGTTATAAAGAGAAGAGAGAGAGAGAGAGAGAGAGAGAGAGTCTCTCTTTTATCCCTACCTTAAATAATTTCTAAGCTAAGTTGATTAATGGATTTATTTTAGTGAATGGTTTATTATGTGTTTTAATTAACCCTAAGTTTGGATTCATTCTAAATAGCCCTATTCAATAAGAAAGGCATCTTAGGATTAATTAGGATAGATTACTATCACATAACACACACCCATTCATTTCTTTCCATCATGTATACCATGCATATGAATAATCCTAAGCATACATAGCTATACATGCAAAGTAAATCTTAGCATACTTTGATGATGAATGCAAAGAAGTATATTTTGAAACCTAAATATTTCATTTGTTAATTGAACTATGAATGCATATCTTGGTTATGTAGAAAAGAGGAATTTTTCATCCATTAGCTAAATGCACATTCACATGTATAAAATTTATAAGTGAGTACGACGCCATTATTTTCTACACTAAGGGCGTAAGGGACAAGACCTACTTAGGGCTACTTAAAGCCTCAGCAGAGATGTCCTAATATACCACTTTAGATACATGTAAATGTATGAATAATTATAAGGATAAGAAAGTCCATGTAAGAGTTATGTTTTATTTATTTGATTTTTGATTATTTATTCATTGGTCACATCACACATGCATATATATCAGAGTTTTAAGTGAGTACAGCTCCATTGTTTGGTACACGAGGGGTGTAAGGTATAAGATCTACTTAGGGTTACTTAAAGCCTCGTAGCCTCGGGATGTCCAGACTGATATATCACTTTTTCTCAAATACATATAAATGTACAAAAAGAACTAAATGGATAAGGAATTATGCAATAAATTATGTTTGATTTGGTTGTATAATTTACGTGTGCAATATGAAAACCCTTCCTAAGTCTTAACATAGATATGCATAGGAATATATTTAGGCAAGTGTTGTGTTCACTTCAAATGAGCTATACACTTCCAAATCCTATGTGAATCCATGTTAAGAGAAGGAAAGAGAGCTTCATAGCACACATCTTATACTATCATCATATGCAAGCTTATAAGTATTTGTAATGAGCATTACTTCATTTGTAATAATTGATTTATAAGTTTTAAAATATTTTTAGTTTAATAATAATAATAACTCATATTCTTACTTTTTGCCAACACATGCAATTTGACATAAAAGAAAACATTTTACTTAATTTATTTTTGAAGGAAATGAATGCATGATTTCATATGGAAACCAATGTTTAGCATGGTTGGAAAGAAATAAAGGAATGTTAACACATGATTTCATTCACCCTAACTAATTTCTAAGGACAATCATATCAAATAAGGTTATTTAAAATGAATCAAAATTCTTTAAGGACATTTTTATCTTTGAATTTGATTTGATTTAAGAAATATGAGAAAGGTTTGTTAATCTTAACCCATTTCCCCATGTTTGAGTTAGTTTGGTTTAATGAGGATTATTTAAATTAATTTTATGTCTTGATTAGGTTAAGGTATAAATTAAATGAATTAATTATCCCTTACCTATATCACCTTAAGTTAATTAACTAATTAATAATAAGCCAAAATGATATGCAACCACATGAAAAAGTAAATTTATAATGCTCCTAAGAAATAAAAGGGGCTAATGAAATTGGCTTATCATTAATAGTTAATTAAACTTAATGGATCTCACTTAATTACTCTTATAATTTTCTCACACATTTGATCTAATCATAATTTCATTACCTCTCACCTTGGGTTATTGAACACCCAGGGAGCTACCCAAGGTCAATTAAAGGTTGCATAGGTGAGGAGGTTTTTTTTTTACTTATGTGAATATAAATGAATATGTAAATGGGTCATGAGAAAATCACTTGAGTTTGGAGTGATTTGGAAGCAAATTTGATTAAGCTTAGGGATGTAGGTTGAAAGGGCTAATTTGGGTTTTGATTTGATTTGATTTATTTTGATTTGATTTGAAAGGTTTGAATTTGGGTTTCATTTATATTTGTGAACATAAATGAAGGAATGATTGATTTATAGAGAAATCAACTAAGTTTGAGTTAGTTTGAAGGAGTTTTGGTTAGGTTTATGGAGGTAGGTCCATATGCCTTTATAAGAGATTTTGGAATTTGGAGTTAATCATGGATTTCAATCAATTTGGAATTTTGGAATTGGTTTATGATTTGGAATTTGATTTAAGATTGAGTTTGATAATTGAGAAATCAATTGGATTGGGGTTGATTTGGATTTGGTTAAGGCTAAGTCTATTATATAAAATCAAAGGGCCTAGGAAGGGATTTGGAATTTGAATTTGGTGATGGATTTCAATCATTGGATAGTTGGATTTGATTTTAGAATTTGAATTTGAATTTGAGGTTTGGTTTGAAGTAAGGAAGTAAGGTTTAGGTTTGGGCTATAGGGTAGGCAAGTCTCTCCTAAATCCCTAAGGGACAACCTATCCTTATGGCCAACTCTTCTAATTCTCTAAGGTTAGGTTAAGTGTTCACCTAATCACTAGAAGTGTCTTAATACTAAGAAACTCTTAGTGTCTATAATAGTCCTACACCTATGATGAGATAGTTGAGAGCTCCCTTTAGAAGTGAGGTCAATAAAGGGTGCCTAATAGGTGTGGTGTGATTGACAAGGCACACCACACATATTGGCGTTAACTGAGATAGTCAACAACATCCGAATGATCACAAGCACTAAGAAAAATGATCTACTCCTAAACCCGAGGTGTAAAAGGATTCAAGATCTTAGTACAATGTAACTCCACTTATGCCAAGGGCATAAGGGAGGAAGAAGAGATCCACCAAGGGATCAAATATGTGAACCTTCCACTAGAGAAGCAAGTTCAAGTTATCTACTAGGGATAAGAAGTTTGAATTTGGATGCAAGATATGATTTGGGTAGATTATCCACTAGGGGTTAGGATGTATAACCCACCAAGGATAGATGCATGAACCTTCCACTAGGGAAGCAGGTTCAAGTTATCCACCAGGAGGGTTTGGATTTCTTTTGAGGGTGCACTCACTAGGGAATGCAAGTTTTAATTGGGCTTGATTGACTCCACTAGGGAAGTTAGGATGATTGATGTCTTATTGGGGACAAATCAATTGATTATTTGTTTATTTAAATTTTGAATTTTAAGATGGACCTTGTTGGTTTATGATGGATCGTGCTGAGAAGGAGCTATGTTGGCCTTGGCCTCCCTCAGATTTACCAATCCAAAGGGATAGTCCACCGACCACACGGTAGAACTATCTAACCTAAGGGGTTGCCTTTCAGTGTATAATGATTGTGCTAGGGAGAAAGCATAGTAGACTTACATCTCCAAAAGCAAGGGATGACCTCTGAGGTGATTTGTTGGATGCAATAAATCAGACCCAACTTAGGGTGACTACTGAATGAATGCCTCTGGGGGACTTATATTAACTCAGGAGTAGTCAAGATGACATCATTTAATTGAATTGCATTTATTCTAATTTCAATTATTTTAATTTGATGGATCCCTTTAGTTTGCGATGGATCCACCAAGGATAATATCAGCCTAGACCTATCTTAGATTTACAAATCCAAGGGATAGTCTACCGGCCGTAGAGTAGAACTAACCAACCAAAGGGGTGTCTTTTGATTTATAATGGTCAAGTTAGGAAGAAAGTACAGGGACTCACATCTTCCTAAACAAGTAACCACTGGGGTGATAGGTTGCTTGCATAATAAATCAAACTGACCTAAGGGTGCCCGTCAATTTATAATGGTAGTGTTGGAAAGAATGCACAATAAACTTATATCTTTCAAAGCAAAGATGATCATCGGGTAATTGTCAGTGGCACAACAAGTTGAACCCATCTAAGGGTGACTATAGAGAGAGTGCTGACTTGGGGACTTATCTCAACTCAAAGTAGTTAGGAAATTCCTATAAGGAGTTTTGCTGACACTACTGTAAAGATAGGATGCTTGTTTGGGAAAGGTCCATTGGGGGCTTAAATTTCTAATCCATAAGCAAAGATATATTTTATTTATTTTATAATTGCATGGACTCTATTGGTTTGCAAGAGACCACACTGAGAAGGAGCTTATATCAGCCTAGTCCTATCTCAGACTTGCTGGACCAAGGGAGAATCTGCGCATCCGCTGAACAAATTCTCCAACCACAGGGGTGGCTACTAGGAAAGGGGGACTATCTAATCCAAGAGTAACTGGTGTAGTGTCTAAATGGGGTCGCTAAGTACATGATTCAAATAGAGTGCCCACAGAGGAGGTGCCATTGAGGGCGTTATCCAAAACCCTATAAAAGCAAGCCTGTAGGTATTCGGTGGTCAACTCAATGAGAAAGCACGGAGAATCACATCTGCCAAGAGTGGTGTATCCACTGGGTGGGTCGCCATCAGTATGGAGATAACCAACTAACCTAAGGTGTCCATCAGTTTTTGATGATCAGTCTAGAAAGAAGGCATGTAGACTTACATCTCTCCAAAGTGGAACTGATCAGGGATAGATCTGCCAACAGGGATATCCGACTAGGCTCAAGTAGTGGAGTCCCAAAAGGACAAACCCAAGCTTAGAAGATGAAAGGAGCCACTAGGGGACTTACCCCAAACCTCAAATAGACCACCTAGTTAGTGCATGATAGTGAAGAAGAAATTGTAGCTTACATCTTCTCAGCTTTGTGAGACACAACAGATTGGAAATATTCTACCATCTACTACCAGGAAAACCATCTAGTAGAGATTCAAGAACTCTCATCCAAATATTAAAGAAGACACCGATGATAAAGATGCATGAGTGTTGAAACTTACCACACACCACATAAATAATATACCCTTTCTTAGAGGGTATGAAGCCATTCTACCATTAAGTCAACGCAAGATACTAGAGGACGTCAGTTGTTAGAAGAGCTCAAGGTTTGGAGGAGATGCTAGAACCTCGAGTCACAGCCAAATTGAAAGCACAACAAGTTGGTTGCTAAGAGTTTTTTGGTATTTTAGTTCTAAGGAGACCAATTATTGCCATGAAAATATGAGTTTAACCATTCCCTTTCCATAGAAGCATCTTATATCATTTTCACCTAAAGAAATACATCCATAAATGTTTGAAAATAATCATAAATAAACTTTTTCATCAAATTACCATGTGTTAGAAACATCTGCTTAAGAATGCCATGATGTGTTTAGGTAGAGAATTAAAGCATCTATCCTCCATAACACAAAACACAAACCATATTTCTTCTATTTAGATATGTAAGAGAACAAGAGTATCTATTTTAAGCAAGTTAGATGTAAGAAAACCCAGTGGCATCTTTCAAGGAGTGGTATAGTTTAGATAAAGAGAACCAAAGCGCATCTTATTTTCTTTTCATAACAAAAACAAATATGCTTTTCGTTACTTTGATGTAGCATGGCACTCATTAGATGCTAGTTATATTTTTAGATGTCACCCTAGTGATCACTCACGCACAAGTGATCACTAGTGACACAAGAAAGGAAGTATATCACCAGAAAGCATCTAATAGTGAGTGCCATAGGGGGCTTGCTCCCACATCAAAGTAGCTTCAGATAAAAGATACGTATTTGTTTTTGTAATGAAGAAGAAATAGGATATCGCTTTGGTTCTCTTACACCTATCCTAAACACATAGGAACATCACTCCACTAAGAAAGGATGTCACTTGGGTTTTCTTACATCTAACTTAGTTGTGCTAGTCGAAATAGGATGCCTCTTGGGTTCTCTTACACATATCCTAATAGCACTAGAGGATTAAATATGGTTTGTGTTTGTGTTATGGAGGGATAGGATGCCGCTTGGATTCTCTTACACCTACCCTAAACACATCATGGCGATTCTTAAGCAAAAGATGTTTCTAACACATAAGAGGTGGAATTTGATATGAAAAGAAGTTTTATTGATGATTATTTTCAAACAAGATTTATGGATAATATTTCTTTAGGTAGAGCCCATTGATTATAAGCATAGGGTGCTCTCCCTCATAGTATTTGAGTTTATAAGATCCTCCTTGGTAGGCTATTTCTATGGAAAAGGGCCTTCCCAAGTGGGTTCAAACATGCCTCATATTTTTCAATGGGCAATAATTGGTCTCCTTAGAACTAAAATAAGCTCTCCTACTTGAAAAGCTCTAGCACAACCAACTTGTTGTGAGCTTGAATCAATTTGGCTTTGCACAACTCGAGGTTCTAGCATGCCCTGAGGCATCTCTCCTCTAAACCTTTGAGCTCTTCTAACTAAGCTTGGCATTCTGCTCTATAGTAATCTTGCAAACCACAGGGAGTTAGACTTTTAATGGTAGAATAGCTTCATACCCATACACTAAGGAAAATGGAGTAGATTGAGTTATACTATATGTGGTGTGGTAGGCCCACAAGGCTTCAACAAGCTACTCATGCCACAATCTTTTATGATCATCGAGTGTCTTCTTTAATATTTGGATGAGAGTTTTATTGAATGCTTCTGCTAGATGGTTTTTCCTCAGGTAGTAGATGGTAGAATATTTCCAATCTATGTTGTGTCTCTGGGCAAAGCTAATGATTTTGTTGCTCTTGAATGTAGTACCATTATCGGATATAATTCATCGAGGCACCTAAACTTATATACGATATGGTTCCTGAAAAATTGGAACACATGCAGATGACCTCTAAGTGGGATTGGGATTGCCACTTGGAAAAGTATCGAAGCAGATAAACGGTGACCCTTGGAAGAAGGAGGATCAATCAGATCCACTATGTTAGTGCCCCAACACTCAAATGACCATGTAGCTGATGTAGGGTGTAGAATGTTAGGTGGTTGATGCAGGACTACATCGTGCACCTAACATTGGAGGCATCACTTAGCTACATCCATGCAATTTGTAATCATCATGGGCTAGTGGTATCCTAGTCTTTTGATCTTGGCTTTCATCTTCGGACCGAATTGATGAGCTCCACATAAGCCTGAATGTACCTCAGTCATAATCTTATGGGTTTCATGTTTAGCTAAATAGCATAACCACATATGATCGAAAGACTTTCGATACAAGGTGTCACCCACGAGAGCATAGGAGAGAGCTCTATGTTTCACCAATGAGCTAATGACTTCTCTTGAGGAAGTTTTCATGTTTTGGTAATCCATGAATGGTTGCCTCCAATCTGACTCATTGTCCTCTTTAGCAATGACAACCTCTCCTTTAAGAGAGAGCCTCTCAATGAGTTCAACGTCAATAAGAGATAAGACTTTTCTATTTTGAACCCTTATTGAAATGGACTCATATTATAGGCATGCCAACTCCTTGGCGAGCTTGGCCAATGCATCTACAACAACATTATCTCCTCGAGGAATCTTATAGATGGTGACCTCTAGGATTTGAGCCAATAACTCCATGATGTACTTATGATAATGATGGAGATTATGCTTTAGAACTTTGTAGGACCCAGCAATCTGGTTGATGCTAATCAAGAATCAAGATACGGATGCTTTGGATGCATAATGTAATGACTTACTCCAAAATGGCAATCAGAGCCTCATATTCTACTTCATTGTTGGTGCATGGATTGGAGAGATGATATGAGAATCTCATCATATCGGTACAGAGTTAGGAGAACTATTCCTACACCTGCCTTCCCTCGAAGAGTAGATCGTGATTCTTCTCCTTTTTGAGAGGAAGCTGCACAATCAAAATACATCTCCCAATGATGAATGCTAGTGTCCCCTAAGTTCATGATTTGTTCATTGGGGAGGTAATCACTAAGCGGAGAATCAGTGCAGAGTGGGTGTTATTCTAAGAAATCTACTAGTGCCTGTCCTTTCACAGCACGGAGGGGTACGAATATGATTTCAAATTACTATAAAATCATGGACCATCATGCCAACCGTCTAGATAACATTGGTCATGTTATGAGATATTACAGTGGATTGATTCTAGAGATCATATTCACCTTATGAGAAAGCATATAATATCATAGATTTTGGGATACAAAGATTAAAGTTATGCAATGCTTCTCAATAGGTGTGTAGTTTGCCTCAGCAGGAATCAGAAGACGATTGAGGTAGTATAAAGTATTTTTCCCTCATCATTGGCTTAGGCCAACAAAGCACCGATGGAGTCATCTAATGCAGTGGTGTAGAGAATCAATGGCTTGCCCAGGATAGGCGTTGCTAGAACTGGCGATGTCATCAGGTAGTGCTTGATGTCTTCAAAGGCATGCTAGCACTTATAATCCCACTTAAACTTAGCATCCTTTTTGATAAGTGTTGAGCATGGCTGGCATCATCCTAATAAGTTGGATATGAATGTTCTAAGATATGCTAAATCACCCATGGAATGATCTGAGTTGAGTTAAACTTTTAGGGGGTGACATTTCTAAGATAGCCTTGATCTTCTCTCAGTCAATCTCTATTCCCTAGTGTTGGACAACAAACCCAAAGAATTTTCCTGAAGCTACTCCAAATGCACACTTTAGGAGATTCATTTTGAGATAAATTATCTCTTGTTGAAAAACTCTCAAGTCAAAGAGATGGTCTTCCTTTTCTTTGCTTTTGACTACTATATCATCAACATAGCATTCAACTTGATGATGAATGAGTTCATTGAAGATCTGAGTCATGGCCCGTTGGTATGTAGCATCGACATTTTTAAGGATGAAAGGCATGACCTTATAACAATAGATTTTGATCGAGGTTCAAAAAGCAGTGTTTCTTTCATCCTCAGGGGCCATCTTGATTTGGTTGTAGCTAGATGACCCATCCATAAAGGAGAATACTGCATCAGATGAGATAATGTCCACCATCAATTTCGGGATAGGAAGTGAAAATTCATCTTTAGGACATGCCTTGTTCAGATCCCTAAAATTAACACATATGAATTTGACCATTCTTTTCTTAACTTGGATGACACGCTAACGTAGGATATTTTTCTTTCTAATAAAGCATCGATCAATTTCTTGATTTGGATGTTGTTCAATTTCTAATCACATGCATCTAGGAGCCTACTTTATAAGGTTAGCATTAGGTTCTATTACTAGTTTATGGACTGCTACATCAAGCGATAAACCAGGCATTTCTTCATAACTCCATGCGAAGCAGTCCTTAAACTCAACTAATAGCCTAACTAAGTCATTGATTTCTTCTTCATTCAATAATGAACTGATGTACGTCGGGTGTGAATCTTCTTTCATTCTTAAGTTGATTTCTTTAAGTTCATTAATGGTTGATCTAATTTTTCTTCAAACTCTGGTGATGCATCTTTGACTTTAGCTCATTTAGCATCTGAAGTTTCTAAACTTGCCTCTTCGTAAGAGTTAGCATGATTTGAGAAGAATCTATCAGACCCCAATTGGGTAGTGATGACTAAACAATGGTTGTCATCATCAATTGGACCCACTATGTTGAATCCTAGTCCTGATCTTGATTGAGAGTGTCTAGTTTGGTAGTCCCATAGTATTTCAAAGTAGTTTGACTTGTGTTTAGACCAAGTGTATGGGATCTCCTTTGCTAAGTTAATAACACAAGGTGAATACCATTCAAGAGGCAGTTGTATTAAATCTTTATATGAATCATCCTCAAGTTTTACATTAGCTTCTTGACTTGAAGATGATGCTGCCAACAAAACCTCTTTGGCCTGACATCTGTGGATGACTTGGGGCCCTTCTTAACTACCAAACCTTCAACTTTTGAGAATAAAGTGATGTTAGAGCTAAAGTTTCCAACTGCTGCCTGACTGTTCTACATAATGATTTAGATACATTCATGCTTTGCTTAGGGCTTGGTCTTCACCACTGTATGGCTCGAACGTCACCTCCAAAGGGACCCACTGAGAGAGGTTGGTCAGCATGCTAATCACATGAGACTCATCCTTCAAACTGGACTCTAAGTTTATGTGGATAGTGGGGGTACTCCTGTGAGCTGGAACATAGCTCCTACCGGCTAGCCAGCACCAAGGAGGGCTTCCACTTCTAGAACTATCTCCAAATTTTCCTCTTCCTCTACCTGGGAGTCAAGTTATCCTACCCATGTGTTCATATGGAGGAACAAACTGGCGAATCTAACATCGGCTCTCTTTCCTCGATGTCAATTCTCGTCACTTGTGCTTTCTTTTCTTTTCCCTTATTCTTTTCTTTTTCCTTTTAAATTTCTTTTTTTTTTATTTCTTTTTCTTTTGATTTTGAACTTTCACCAAGTTCATGAGAATATACATTTTTATTTAAAGGAAGACAGTAGGTTGCATCTTCATAAATCTCGACCTCTCTAACTGAGAATGGCTTCAAGTCTCCTTTAACACAATACTCGATTTCACCTCTTCTGAATTTGATGCACTGGTGCAAAGAAGATGGAACCATGTTATTTTCATGTATCCAAGGCCTATCGAGCAAAGTAGTAAAAGATGTATATGAATCGATTATTGAGAACTTGGCTTCTATCTTCCAGCCATCTATCTATAGTGATAAAACTATGGAGCCTAAAGCCCTCTCGCCTTGTTCGTTGAATCACCTCAACATCATCATCTCCTCAACTTCAAAGATGTTAATCCTTAAGTAAGCAAGGGTTTTTAGACTCATAATGTTCATTGATGCACCTTGATCAACTAACACCCTGGAGAGTCTGAATTTTCCCATGTCCACTATGATGTAGAGGGGACAGTTGTGCTCTGTTGTCCCTAAAAGAAGGTCTTCATCAGTGAATGTAACTCCCTGGGCTTCTCTTGAAAACATACCTCCTCTCCAATAGTGATCAGCTGAGCTAAGCATATTTATGTGGCAACTGGTGATGGCAAGGTAGTGGCAAGGAGGTGGAGGCTTGGCTCGTATGTGACTAAACCTTGGCTAGCTGCTTTCCCTTATCAACTGTTGTAACTGTCCCTAGCTTTTTCTCAAATTCCTTCTATGGTCAAGGCTTGGCTGATTGATATTAGAAAGGTAAATGTTTGGTCTCTCCTTGTAGACTAGCTACCTTGTTGATTAATTTCTCAAATGTCTTAATGGTGAACCCTTTAAGCATGAAGGCGACCGGGCCATGAATATTCTTGAGTAGAATTTTGATGGCATGTTGTTCAGACAGCTGTGGTTCACATTTCATACTTAAATTGTTCCATCTAAGAATCTAATCAATAAGAGATTCATCAGGTGTTGTTGAGACAAGCGCAAAGTTACCATTCTGCTCCAAACTCTCTTAAAAAAGGCTAACTCCAAATGTCTTTACTAAATTGTTGGGTAGTTTATCATACTAATCAAATGTGATGCCCACCATGCTACTGATGAAGAGGTAAAATAAGAGTGCAATGCTGCCACTGGCATTACAACATCTATCTCAGAAATATGCTACGAGCTGTCGAGGGTTCCCACTACCATCAAAAATTTGAAGGATGCAGGCACGAAGCCTTAGGGTATTGGACACCATCAAATTTTTCTAGGTAGGGTCTACCCTTTGGAATAGATGAGCCACATCAGGCTTGCACCAATGTATCCCTCACCTGTTGCCCCACCATGTGTTTGATTTCTTTTTCATGCATGAACGTGTTATCTACCACCTTCTTATGTAGGCTACTACTGCCTCCCTCTATAAAAATGCATCTAGGATGATCTAAAGTGTGTGCCAACTCTACTCTGCAAGCCACTATGAAAGAGGCTGAAAAGTGAATTTTGTAATGCACACCACAACTCTTTGATCTTCTTCCCATTTGATCAATATGATCATCCCTCTGCTAAGCTTGTGGAGGAGGTCCTGAGTTAAATGGTTGGCATCATCCTCTTCAACTACAATACCTTCATGACTGTGTTGATCTCTCTGAAGGGATCCCCTAGTATCAACCATGTGAACTTTGCTCAAAATCATTAAAGAGATCATCCTCATCTGGATCAATGCTAGCCTTTTCCTCTTCACAATCTTATCAGTCACTCCCTAGAAGCTCCCTCTTCTCTACAAAGTATAGTGCTAGGATCTCATCTAGGGAATGATCTAATCATGTTGATATGAATATGCACTACTGATTAGTAGAGGGGTTGTGCTCACTTGGAGATGCACCTGACACTACCTGTCTCTAGACTGCTGGCTCTGGGAGGGTCATGACTGCTGAAAGAAATATGCTCGTGACTACTCATGGATGGAGTAATGTCCTTAGGGAGATCCACGACCATAGGGATTGTAAAATTTCCATAGGGATAGGGGGATAGTATCATTTCCTCTGAGGGAGGCTGGCCTGATCTAGGGCCAAATCCATCCCGAACAAAAGTGAACACAAACTTTTGATTGGCCATGTGTGAAGACTACAAAAACTGTACTAACTGCTCTAAGCTATATGTCTACATTGTTGAAATATAACTTCTATCAAACTTCTTGATATTTGTTCCACACAAGTAACAGAAGTTTAGAGTTTTGAACCCACACTCAACAATTCAAATATGTTAAGTGGGGTTCATTGGAGAGATTTAAATATTTTTGGAGGAGAGTCTTTTGTCATTTGATTTTTGATTTTAGAACCATACTCAACCAATTTAGGTAGGTTGGGTGGGGTTCAAAAATTTGAGGAGAGATTTCTTTCTTTTTGGAGATTGTTTGTGCTTTATGTTTCTTATTTGAAAATATGGATAGTTTGAAAGAACCACTACTTAAAAAATTTGGGTATGCTAAGAAGAGTTTGTCATAATGTGTTTAAAATATTTTTTTCCTTGTGAATATTTGAGATATTTTGATTTGAAAATGGGGCTTCCTACTTAACAAATTTGGTATGTTCAGTAGAGGTCATATGTGTTTGTGAGATAGATTTGTTTTTCTTTGAAGATGGGAGTACCACTTAACAAATTTGGTATGTTAAGTGAAAGTCCCAAATGTATTTGAGATATGTTTATTTTTTTTTTTAAATGAGACTCTCACTTAATAAATTTAGTATGTTAAGTAAAAGCTCAACTGTGCTTGATATGAAAAAGTGGATCCTTACTTTACAAATTTGGTATGTTAAAAAAGGGATCAAATGTGTGTTGAAAAGAGAACCTCACTTAACAAATTTGGTATGTTAAGTGAAAGCCTAAATGTGTTTGATATGTTTTTGAAAGTGGGATTCTCACTTAACAATTTGGTGTGTTAAGTGGGAGTCAAAGTATGATATGACTTGAGAATGGGATTCTCACTTAATAAATTTGGTATGTTAAGTGGGAATCCGATATGGCATGGTTATGTGATTCTTACTTAACAAATTTGATGTGTTAAATAGAACCAAACATATTCTTTGAAAATGAGACTCTTACTTAGCAATATTGGAAATGCTAAGTGAAAGCCTAAATGTATATTTATTTATTTATTTTGAAAATGAGACATTCTAATAACAAATTGGAATTGTTGAGTGAAAGTCAAATTTTATGTTTTTTAAAAAAAAAAAATATGAGACCCCCCACTTAACAAATTGAAATTATTAAGTGAAGGTCAAATTTATGTTTTGGAAATGAGACTCTCACATAACAAATTGAGATTGTTAAGTGAAAGTCAAATTTTACATTTTGAGAATGAGACTCACTTAACAAATTTGAAATTGTTAAGTGAAAGTCAAATTTTATGTTTTGAAAATGAGACTTAACAAATTGAAATTGTTAAGTGAAAGTCAAATTTTATGTTTTGAAAATGATACCCCACTTAACAAATTTTATTAAGTGAAAGTCAAATTTTATGTTTTTATTGATAGATCCTCATTAACAAATTGAAATTGTTAAGTGAAGGTCAAATTTATGCTTGATTCAAATAGGGGTTCTCACTTAACAAATTTGGATATGTTAAGTGGGAGTCAACATGGCATGATTTGCTTTTGAAAAGAACCTCCATGTAGCAATCATGGAGGGGTTTTGATTTTGTGATTTGTGAGTTTCTTGAAAGGTGCTTTTTGAAAGTGTCTTTTTTGTGAAAGAAATTATTTTCTTTAATTTTTATTATGAACCTTGCCTCACCAAGCTAGTGGTGAGGAGGTTCTAAATTTTTATTATCTCCCCTTTCATTGATATGTTATGTTTTCATCTATTGGGGAACCCAACAGGGGTTTTAGGACCTACACGGAGTGAGGTCTTAAAACCTAAAGGATGTTGGCTAACTTTGCTTTAGAATGAAATAAGCTAAGTGCCAATAAAAAGAAAGTTAGTCTCAGACTCATATAAAATACAAGTCCACTATCGATGCTTGGAGACAATAATAATCAACTAGATGGAGAGAAGAACTTTCCCTAGCGGAGTCGCCAGAAAAATCTGTGGTGTTTATTTTATGTTGGGTGTATTTATGTGAGGGTACACCACACAGATCCGTAGATGTACTTATTAGGGTGATGAGGTACATCATTAAGGAATAGTGAACTATCTCGAGAGATAGAAGTCATTACCCTATAATGGACCTAATCACCTAATAAGGACTCCTAAGGCATGATGGGTCTTCGAATATACCAGAGATTTTTCTCTACTTTACATGAAAAGTAAAGTGGAGTTTATTTAAACCAGATTAGTTAAGTTCTCTATGGAGGCAAGCCTCCATAGTTAATTACATCTTAAGAAAAATGAATACCTTAAGAATACTCTTAATTAAAGTAGGCTATTATTGTCTCCAAAGAATTCAAAAATAGGACTATCAAATGATTAGTTATATTTTTGAAAATCAAGTGGGAGAGATCAAAATAGAAGAGTTCTTATCGAAACCAAGGGAGATGAGTAGGGAGTGCTTATAATACTTGGAAGCCTAGTGAGCACTCCAACCTATCCTATGGTTGGGCTTTATATATATTTGAATTTGAGAAGATTTATTTGTTTGAGTTAAATTTTTATTAGAAATTTAGGACTTATAATTCCACAATATAAGATTATGGAAATGACTAAGAGGTGAGGATTTATGCTTGTAACCCACTAAGGAAATACGAGCTCAGATCCTACATCTAGGGAACTTTTACGAGAGCCAAAGTAGGACCTAAATCTAAGGCAAAAGTCGGTGTATGGTTTACCTCCATATGAGAGAGTAAACCATTGTTATTATGATTGGGTGGCTAACTCTCTATGCTTTAAATCCATGTAGGTAAGTCATATGCTTTGCAAGATGGTTAGGTTGTTATTTACTTAGAAAAGAAACTAAGTCCTTAAACTCACTCCCTAAGAGACTAGATCATGAAGGGCATGAGTCATGACTTAAATCTAATGCAAATTTTATTATGTTTTGTTTGATTTTTGGACCTTTTTATTTTGACACAGGCTATAAGATTTTATATGCCTAAATGCATGAGAAATTGATTGTGGGCTAAATAAGGAGAGAAAGATGTCTTTCCATCAAAGGCTCTTATAGGTTAAGCTTTTATTCTCTAGCATAGATGGAAGCCCTCTCTTAACAAGATTGGAAGAATATGACATGCATGATATTATACATTCATTCATCTAGTTAAGGGGTTGCTAAAAATTTTATTATCTTGATTTAATTCCTAGGCTTTTATGTGAGGTTATGAATTATTTTTAAATTTTAGTTATGAGTTGTTAATGTGATAGAAAATTTATTTTTATCCTAGGAGCATGATCGCATCCAGGCCACACAATAATCACCAATCATAAAGAAACTATGAAAAAGTATGTTATTTCTAATGCACAAGCTAAACAAAACATCAAATAATTTTATAAAGCTATCGCAAAAGGATAAAAAGCTGATGCGGTCGAGTACTGCCGTACAACCCAAAAAAAATGGGTAGCTGAGCTCTACCTTTATACATCCTAGTACAATGAAAGAATAATTACAATTTTAGAATGATAAGTGTTATGGGGGTCTTCATTCTTCATCCTTCATTCTTCACTCTTCATCTTTCATCTTTCATTTCTTCATTTTTGATTTGCTCCATTTCTTTCTTTCTATTGGACTTGATTGGGATGTTGTTTGCTCCAAAGGCATCACATGGTATATAAGACATGGTCTTCTAACCAATGTTCATCCTTAATCCTCATAACACTTATCCTAATCCTAATGCAAAAATTACATTAAAAGGAAGGAAAGTAAACCAAGCTACACCTGCAAAATAAATATTAGCTAAACACACCACCCAAGCAGTTATAGGAATAATTTATACTTAGCACCCCACACATGGGTAACCAAGTTCACTTGTCCTAACTTAGCTATGCTTTGGGACTAAGCAACTTGTACAATAAAAAGTATTTATATTTATATTACAGTGGTCCCTTTAAGCACATCCCCCTTACATAAAATATGATTAGGATAATATCGGCCTAACATTTAGGCTACACACATACACCCTAACATCCAGTCTAAAATAATATATCATAAAACTAAACATTCATCAAACCATGCACCACCCTAACATAAAGCTAGAAATGGTGTCTTAGCCTAATGTGCATGTGTTATAGCTTGTGTGGTATGTGCTAATTAGGCTTTAGGGTTATGATTTGCTAAGTGTGAGTGATTTAATTTATGAAGGGTTGATTTCTCTTTAAGTGTTTTAGTTGATTTGGGGATTTTTTTTCTTTGTTTCATATATCCTACACTTAGCAATTAAGTGTTATAAACAGAAGAAAGAAAGAGAGTCTCTCTTTTATCCTTACCTTAAATAATTTCTAAGATAAGTTTATTAATGGATTTCCTTTAGTGAATGGTTTATTATGTATTTTGATTAACCCTAAGTTTGGATTCATTCTAAATAGCCCTATTCAATAAAAAATGCATCTTAGGATTAATTAAGATAGATTACTATCACATAATACACACCCATTCATTTCTTTCCATCATGTATACCATGCATATGAATAATCCTAAGCATATATAGCTATACATGCAATGTAAATCTTAGCATTCATTGATGATGAATGCAAAGAAGTATATTTTGAAACTTAAATATTTCATTTATTAATTGAACTATGAATGCATATCTTTATTATGTAAAAAGAAGGATTTTTCATCCATTAGCTAAATGCACATTCACATGTATAAAAGTTATAAGTAAGTACAGTGCAATTGTTTTCTATAGTAGGAGCGTAAGGTACAAAACCTACTTAGGGCTACTTAAAGCCTCGTAGCCCCAAGATATCTAGACTAATATACCACTTTAAATACAGTAAACATATGAATAATTATAAGGATAAGAAATTCCATGTAAGAGTTATGTTTTATTTATTTGATTTCTGATTCTTTATTCATTGGTCACATCACATATGCATATATATCAGAGTTTTAAGTGAGTACGGCTCCATTGTTTGGTACACGAGGTGCGTAAGGTGCAATACCTACTTAGGGCTACTTAAAGCCTCGCAGCCCCAGGATGTCCAGACTGATATACCACTTTTCTCAAATACATATAAATGTACAAAAAGAACCAAATGGATAAGGAATTATGCAAGAAATTATGTTTGATTTGGTTGTATAATTTACAAATGTAATATGAAAACCCTTCCTAAATCTTAACATAGAGATGCATAGGAATAGATTTAGGCAAGTGTTGTGTTCTTTTCAAATGAACTATACACTTCCAAATCCTATGTGAATCCATGTTAAGAGAAGGAAAGGACACATCTTATACTATCATCATATGCAAGCTTATAAGTATTTGTAATGAGCATTACTTCATTTGTAATAATTGATTTATAGGTTTTGAAAATAGTATTTGGTTTAATAGTAATAATAGCCACTCATTTTCTTAATTTTAACCAACACATGCAATTTGACATAAAAGAAAACATTTTATTTAATTAATTTTTAAAAGAAATGAATGCATGATTTCATATGGAAAACAAAGTTTAGCATGATTGGAAAGAAATAAAGGAATGTAAACACATGATTTCATTCACCCTAATTAATTCCTAAAAATAATCATATCAAATAAGATTATTTAAAATGAATCAAAATTCTTTAAGGACATTTTTATCTTTGAATTTGATTTGATTTAAGAAATATGAGAAAGGTTTGTTAATCCTAACCCATTTCCCCATGTGTGAATTAGTTTGGTTTAATGAGAAATATTTAAGTTGATTTTATGTCTTGATTAGGTTAAGGTATGAATTAAATGAATTAATTATCCCTTACCTATATCACCTTAAGTTAATTAACTAATTAATAATAAGCCAATATGATATGCAACCACATGAAAAGTAAATTTGCAATACTCCTAAGAAATAAAAGGGGCCTAATGCAATTGGCTTATGATTAATAGTTAATTAAACTTAAGGGATCTCACTTAATTAGTCTTATGATTTTCTCACATATGTGAGCCAATCATAATTTCATTACCTCTCACCTTGGGTTATTGAACACCCAAGGAGCTGCCCAAGATCAATTAAAGGTTGCTTAGGTGAGGATGAATTGGTTTTTTTTAATTTAATTTCATTAGGCTTTTAATGAATTGATTAAATGTTTTTGTTTAGTTTTAATTTGAATGATGAAATTAACTTAGGGGAAAGGATCAAGGTCAAGGCCTCAATCCTAATCCCTAAATCATTTAAACATTCAATTAAGTTTTGATTTCCATTTTTTGAAGATTTACTCACTTAATTAATCAATTAATCATTCCATTAACCCATTAATTAATTTAATTTTTTAAAGGTAAAGAAGACTTAGGAAATGAATTAAGAAAAATTTTCCAATCACATTCCTTATGTGATCTTACTATTTAACAGGGATAATTATGTTCAAATGATTAATCAAGTTACTATTCATTTCTTAATAATAATTGGATTAAAGAGAGTGATTAGGGCTTACTCAAATGATTTTCTTAATTAAGAAATCAATAAAATTCCAAGAAAATAATGAAGGCAGAGGTCATCCCCCTAAACATCCATAGAAAATTTAAGATTAATTGAGTGCTTAAATAAGGTGTAATTAAGCTAATTATATTTTTGATAAAACCCTAATTAAGCAAAAGTCATTGCTCAAGATCAATTAATTATAATTTTCCAAGATTCTCCTATAACTTATCTTTAAAATGAGCCTAAGTTTGTATTTTTTGATTTTTTTCTACAATTAGTTATTATTTTAGGAAGTTTCAATATTAAAAACCTATTAATTAGCCCTATTTAAGCCCATAATCCCGTCAGGCCATGTGGCTGCTGACGCGTGGGCTTTCCACATGGCGCGATAGGATTGGCTGTTTAAGTAGTCTCATATGTGCGCTAACTCAATGGCGGTGGACTTTCTTTCTGGGTCGATCTACGATCAACGATCGATTTAAATCGGTTAAGGGAAAATCAAAGGATCTATCACGGGATTTGATCAAAACCATTCATCTCAATCATGCAAGATGGATGGCTTGTGATCTATCCCATTCACGAGTGATAAAAGACAAGCACCGTCCATCTTTCTTCATTCGATCTGAGCTCACCCGAGCTCGAATTGGGATCAAATGGATCTTACACCATCTAAGGGTGCACACAATCACATCCAATGGCTAAAATCCCTCAACATTTAGATTCCTTTCACAAAAGACCAACACACAGATGCCTAAAGCTACAGTTTTGAGGAATTACCTCACCAGAATGAAAGTATGTTAGTGTAATGTCGAAGGTAGCTTAGCCTAGTTGAGGCGAGGCCCTGTTGAAGAGGTCCAAGCTTAATTTGGCTTAGGGTGCTTGGTTTACCAATCCACGCACACACACTCCTTTGATCAAACTCACATCTTTGGTGCTTTGGAAGGCTTGGAAATGGTTTGGTTAGCTTCAATTGGGTATGAGGATGGTGTGGGTCCAAGGAATTTGGATTTGATTTATTGAGAGAGGGACTATTATTTGAGGGAAGGGTGTCCTATTTTGGCTTTTGCATGAGAATGGCAATGGCCGAACGGAGAGGGCTTGGAGATCATTGGATTTGCTCTGAGGGAGTTCAGAATGTGCTTAGGGACTCACCCGAGCTAATTGTGTGTGAAATTGGCTTCAAATTGAGGGGGTATACCCCTAAATTTTCCATCATTGATGGATGGGAGTGTGCGCACATTTTGACCTGGCTCGCCTCGTCCGGTCGCTGGAGTTGTCTCCATCAAGGTCAAGCCACACGCTTGGCATGGGATGAGTCATGAGGAGCTGTCATGGATACATTATGCGAAGTTCCCATGGGTTTGATCCAATGGGTGCTCAGTTTGGGTTGGAGGTGAGTCAACTCACTTCCCAAGGGTCCTTGGCCGACCTAAGGTGAGTTAAGTTAGCTAGGTGGGTCAGGGGAAGGTTCCATGTGGTGTCAATGAGCTACCATGGGGATGGACAAGTTGACTTTAGCTTTGATCCATTGGGTTTAAGGTTTAAATCCTATAGTTTGATGGATAATTCCTTTGGTGGGGTCCACTTGGATTTTAGGCTAATTTGGGAATGAAATAGGGCATGTTTGGCTCAGGTTTGACTAAGCCCTAGGGTCTCATAAGTTACTTTGGAGGGATTTGATTTCATTTGGTTAAAATGGGTTCATTTTAGCTAGGTTGGGTTGGGTTGACCAATTGGTCAAATTGGGTAAAACTAAGGCTTGGGTTAGGTTCATATAATGATTTGGGATGTTTTAGTTCAATTAATTTGGATTGATTTGGCTTAGGTTTGAATTTGACTCATTTAGATTCAAAAGGGTCAAATTGGTCAAGTTGTCTAATTTGACCAATTTGACCAAATTATGTTGGGTTAGGTGTTGAGTCAAATTTAATTGGTTGATTAAAAATGATTGTAGGCTTTGGTTTGGTTTAATTTAGAATTAATTTGAATTTTGGTCAATTTGGGCTAGGTTGGGTCAAGTTGATAAATTGGTCAACTTGGGCTCAATCATGGCTTTGGTCAAGTTCAACAAGTGATTTGGAATGAACTTGAGCCAATGGTTCCAATCAATTTGGTTAAATCATGATTTGACTCATTTAAGCTCTTTAGGCTAATTTTGGTCAACTTAGATCAAGTGGTCAATTAGACTTGGTTTGGCTCAATTGATGACTTGGTCATGTTCAATCATTGATTATGAATGAGTTTGGGTCAATGGTTTCAATCAATTTGGCATATTATAGATTTTAGCTATTTTGGGTTTTATTTGGGCTAAGTGTTGACTTGGTTAAAGGCTAGGTTTGACTTGGTTTGACTTAATTCAAGATGGTTGATCATCCCATGATTGGTCATGATTGAGATTTAGGTGGGCTTAGTTCAATCTAATTTGGGTTGGATTAGAACTTGGCTCAAAAAAAGATCATTTAGATCACTTTGGGTCAAGTGAGCCTAAATGGGTCAATTGGTTTGATCAAGGCTTGATTCAAGTTTGTTTGAACCCACATATGAGCTTAAGGTTAAAATATAAATCCAATTGCAATTAGTTTGGAGCCAAATGGGTTTTGGTTCATATGATAATTTTAAGTCATAAGGGTTAACTTGCTTGATTTGGGTTGACTTAGTTTTGGTTTGATAGTGGTGGTTTATATTTATATTTGGATCCATGATTGAAGGAATGATTGACTCATGAAGAAATTCATGAGTTTTGAGTTGATTTGGGTTTCATTTAGCCAAGTTCAAATGTTTAGCTAAAAGGGCTAAAATTGGGAATTTGATTTGATTTGAGTTTGGTTTTGGTCATTTGAATTTATATTCCATCTATATTTGTGAATATAAATGAAGATATAAATGGGTCATGAGAAAATCACTTGAGTTTGTAGTGATTTGGAAGCAAATTTGATTAATCTTAGGGATATAGGTTGAAAGGACTAATTTGGGTTTTGATTTGCTTTGAATGGTTTGAATTTGGATTTCATTTATATTTGTGAACATAAATGAAAGAATGATTGATTTATAAAGAAATCAACCAAGTTTGAGTTGGTTTGAACAAGTTTTGGTTAGGTTTATGGAGGTAGGTCCATATGGCTTAAGAAGAGATTTTGGAATTTGGATTTAATCATGGGTTTCAATCAATTTTTTAATTATTTTATTTAAATTTTATTTGAAATGAGGTTAGATAATTTAGAAAATTAGTTATGAGTTGAGTTGGATTTTATTAAGCTAAGTCCATAAGATAAATCACCATATAGGGAGGATGATTTCTATTTTGAATTTGAAAATCAAATAATTTATAAAGATGTAAAAGGATAGGAATGAATTTGTTCAAAAAAGAGGAATGGATAGTTGAGCTCTACCCTTATACAACCCGGTACATGAAAGAATAATTATAAATTTACAAATGAATAAATGCTATGGTGGGTCATCATTTTTTCATTCTTCATGTCTCCTTCATTCCTTCTTTGGATTTTCTTGCTTCAAAGGCATCACGAGGGCCTCCCAAGATAAAGCCTAGCCTCCACTCATCATAATCCCCCATAACACTAATCCTAATTCCTAATGTACAATTACATTATAGGAATTCTAACTATACTAAAATAAGATAGGA
Organism: Cymbidium sinense; assembly: GCA_021442155.1. Lineage (NCBI taxonomy): Eukaryota > Viridiplantae > Streptophyta > Magnoliopsida > Asparagales > Orchidaceae > Cymbidium > Cymbidium sinense. Next base: position 85,488,816 of record CM038232.1, on the reverse strand, counting down.
CCATACAACTTAAGTAGTTAATGAATAATTTAAACTTAGCACCACCACATGGGTAATAAAGTCTTTTTTAATTTATTCTTAGTTAAGCAACTGAAAAAAAAGAACATTTGTATTTATTTTAAGCAATAAGCACAATTTGAAAAACATAAATTAATGTGATTGTCTAAATCAGTCTATGAAGCATACACCATAAGATTGATCTACAATATACATCATAAAACAAAACATACATCAAATCATACAGCTAATATAAGGCTAAAAGTAAAGATTATAAGTGTATTAAGCTGTAATATGCCAAGGGCTACTATATTTTTTCTCTGTAAGAAGAATTTAATTTGAAGGATGGTTTCATTTAATTTAGCTAATTTAAGAATTTTAAATATTTTCTTTTATTTTATCTTACACTTAACAACTAAGTGTTATAAAGAGAAGAAAAGAGGATTACTCTCTTTTATCTATCTTAAGTCACATCTAAAACAAATTAATCAAATGGCTCTTTTGTGAATCATTATATTTTGATTAGTCCAAGAGTTTAAGTTCACTTTAAATAGTATCATTTTAAGAAAGGCATCTTAAGATTAATTGGGTGAACTACTCACATAACACATGTTTGTTCATTTCTTTCCATCATATGTATGCATATGATTAAGTCCTAAACATATCTATACATCAATATATTTTTGGATTAAATATAGGATGCATAAGTGAATTTTATAGAAAAAGAGGATTCTAATTCATTGGCTAAATACACATTCAAATGAATGAAAGTTTTAAGCAAGTAATTCGTCATTGTTTGAGAAGAAGAACAAGGTAGGAACCTCCTTGGTCTTAAAACCATCCCCAAGTGTCAGACTAAATATTATTTTAAATACATATGGATGACAAAACACTATAAGAATACAATCACTAGTTGGTTTAATTTAATTATTTATTTATTAATGAATTAGTTTATAAATTTAATGTCAAAATGCATAAGAATGAAATCAAATTTATTATTTCACAATGAGGTTTAAAATTTTATAAAATGTATAATGTCCGACTAATATATTAACATTCATACTTATGCAAATCAACATATGAATGAAAGAAAGAAACTTCACTTCATATAAGCTTATATTCACATGCACCTTATGTATAATATAATGTCACAAATATTATTATTCATTAATAATTTGAAAATATATTTGAGATTTAATAGTGACAATAGATATTTTTAATTTAAGCTAATCAGAAAATTGACATAAAAGAAAATCATTTTATTTAATTAATTTTTTCTTGAAAAGGATAATGCATGATTCAATACACAAAATTTAATACAACGGAGAAATAAAGAATATAAACATATAATTTTATTCAATAATTAATTTCTAAGACAATCTATTAAATAAGATATTTAAAATAAACCAAAGTTCCTTAATGCCATTTTTGATTTTATGTTTGATTATTTAAAATGAAAAAATAATTTGCTAACACTAATCCCATTCCCCATTTGTGAATTAATTTGATTCAATGAAAATCAATTATAGATTTTTTGAATTAGCTAATTAAGCATGGATTAAACTAATTAATTAAACCCTTACCATGTTATCTTAAGGTAATTAATTAAATAATTATACTAATATGATATGCAAATAAATTGAAAAGTAAATAGAAATGATCTATGGAATTAAAGGAGGCTTAATGCATTAGCTACAATCATTAATTAATATTAAGGAACTCACTTAATTGATATGGTTTCTACACATGTGAGCTAACCATAATTTCATTAGATCTCTTTAAGTATTGAACACCCAAGAATTTAATTTGAAGGATGGAAATTATATTTAATTAAATTTTAATTTAAGAATTAATCCATTAATTATTTTCTCTTTCTTAATTATCAAATTTGATTATCTTTTAAAAATGTGGTGGACTTAAGATAAAGGAGAGAACGAGGTCCCTCTTTTCCATAAGCCATTATTAAGATTTAAAATGATTTCTTTAGCTAATTAAGTTTTAATTAGTTAATTAATTTAATTAGGACTTTTAGTTCAAAGAGAGGAAATTTTAAGAGAATTAGGAAGTCTATCCACACAAGTCTCTTTACTATTCATGCATATGATTAAGTCCAAATAATTATATATTCATATGCTTTTTTTAATATAGAATAAGTGACTTAATCAATCAATTCTCTAATTAGCACCAATAAATTCAAGAAAAATAAAGTGAGAAGTCATCTAAACATCCTCACAAAGTTTGAAATCAATTTGATGATTAATTAAGGGAATTAAGATAACTAAGTTTTTTTATTAAACCTATAGGCTATTTTCTTCAAAGTCCATTGGAAATATTTTTATCAAATTCATCTCTAAAATACCTTTAAAATGTGCCCTCATTTATGTATTTTTGGATTTTTCTATGATTAGTTATAAATTTTAGAAGATTTAATCTTAAAAATAGATTAATTAACTTTAATTAAATCAAATCCCATTAGTGCCATGTGGGGGTAAATATCATGAGATTGCTTGTTAAGTTGTCATCCACCTGATGTCTAATATGCACTTTCTTTACCATCGATCGATCATCCATTAATCTGTATTTAGAAGGAAGAATTATAGGATTTAAATGTGATTTAATCATGATTGTCATTGATCATGTGAGAATGGACATCCATGATCTTTTCTCACAGCAATGAAGAAATGTCACCATCTGTTTTTAATTAATTATTAGAGCTTGGATTGATTCCAAATGACTCACACCATCAAGGGAAGAGAGGAACACACATAATGCTAAGATTGTATAACATACATTTATTTCAAACAACCAACCACACTTCATAGAAAGATTTTAAGAATTACCTCTTAAGCTCAAGATTTATTGATTATGGAGGTAGCTCATTAGTAAGACAAATGTTGAGAAGCTTGGGCCTTGATTTAGAGTAGATCCTTATAAGCTACACACTTTAATTGATCTTGATCAAACTAATTAATTTGGAGCTTAATGATTATGGCTTAAATCATATAAGGTGTATGTTGATTGAAGTTTGGTATTGAGCAAATGGGATTTTGATGTTATTTAATTTGACATAAAATGAGAGGAGAATAAAAAGACTCTCCTTCACTTTCTCAGCTCAAATGAAAATGAATGATTCAATTATTGAATTGAGGGGTATATCCCTTCAATTTCTATTGGTTATGGAATTTAATCTGTTTTCTCACCGGGATGTCGACCAAGTTATCTCCATCAGATCCACGTGGCTTGCCAAGTGAACTTGAGAGGTGGCTCAAGGTGATATGGGAGATTTCCTTTCCTTGATCCTTTGGGTGTTTAGCATGGGAGGTGAGTTAACTCACCTTAAGTTCATGACAAGCCCTAGTGTGCTTTGGGCTAGGAATTAGGCATATTTCATTTGATTGGATGGCTAATGATGAGAGTGGACTTTGCCAAATGGGGAAGGAATCCAATGTCAAATGGGTTCATATGGGTTCATGTTGGGTTGGGTTGACCAATTGGTCAAATTGGATTAAACCAAAGCTTGGGTTAAGTTTAAATGATGATTTGAAGAGTTTTAGTTCAAGTGGTTTCAATTAATTTAGCTTAGGTTTGATTTTAGCTCACTTGGATTCATATAGGTCAAATGGGCTAAGTTGACCAATTTGACCAATTTGACCAAATTGGGTTGGGTTAGGTGTTGGTTCAAGTTCAAATGTTTAATTGAAATTGATTGTAGGCTTTGGTTTGAATCAATTTGGGTTTAATTTAGATTTTGGCCAATTTTACCTTTAAGATCAATTTGGGCAAGGTTGGGTCAAGTTGACCAATTGTTCAAATTGGGCTTGATTATGGCTTTGGTTAAGTTCAATAATCAAGTTGGAATGAACTTGAGCCATTGGTTATAATTAATTTGGGTTAGATTATGATTTAACCCATTTTAGCTTTTTAGGCCAATTTGGGTCAAATGGGTCAAATGGCCAATTGGACTTGGTTTGGCTCAATTGAGGGTTTGAATCATGTTCAATCATTGATTATGAGTTGGTTTGGATCAATGGTTTCAATCAATTTGGTGTATGGTGGATTTTGCCTAGTTTAGGTTTCCTTTGGGCTAAGGTTGACTTGGCTTGACCTTCAAGGTGGTTGATCACCTAGGATAATTGTTGATCATGATGTGAGGTTTGGGTGAGTTTGGTTCAATCCAATTTGGGTTGAGTTTAGCTCAAAAAGATCCTTTAGGTCACTTTAGGTCAAGTGGACCTAAATGGGTCAATTGGTTTGGTTTTGGCTTGATTCAAGTTTAGTTGAGCTTATATATGAGCCTAGGATTGAAATACAAATCCAACTACAATCAATTTAGAGTCTAATGGATTTTGGTTCATTTGAAGTTTTTAAGTAAAAAATGGCTAACTTGGGTTTGACTTGGGTTGACTTGAGTTTGGTTTGATAATTGCTAGTTTATGTATATTATATTTGAGTGATTGAAGGAATGATTGATTGAAGAGAAATCCATTAGTTTTGGCTTGATTTGGATAGATTTAGCCAAGTTCAAGAAATTACAAAAAATGTTTGAATTGAGTTTTTATTAATTTTGACTTGGTTTTGATATTTGAATTTATATTTCATTTATATTTGAATATAAATGAAGATATAAAATCCATGTGAAAATCACTTAAGTTAGGAGTGATTTTGAAGCAAATTTGACCAAGCTTAAGAAGGTAGGTCAAAAGGGCTTAAGTAAGGAATTGATTTAGTTTGATTTATTTTTGGTCATTTGAGGGTGAGTTTCATTTATATTTATGAATATAAATCAAGGAGTAATTGGTTTATAAAAAAACCAATTAATTTTGGGTTGATTTGTATGAGATTTGGCTAAGCTTATGGAGGTAGGTCCAAAGAGCTTAATAGGGGATTTGGCTTGGCTTGATTTAGTTTGATTTGGTTTTGATCATTTGGATATAGATTTCATTTATATTTGTGAATATAAATGAGAGAATAATTGATTTATAATGAAATCAATCAAGTTTAAGATAATCTAGGTGGAGATATTTTTAAGCTTATAAGAGTGGGTCATAAGACTTAAAGAGGAATTTTTGGCTTGAATTTGATTTGAGGGTTGAATCATTTGGAATTAGATTTAAATTAGGATTTGGTAAATAATTGAGAGATTGAATTGATACTTGAGAAAATCAATTAATTAGGATTGATTTGAATTTGGTTAAGGCTAAGACCATAAGATGAAATCAAAGGGCATAGGAAGAATTTTGATTTTGGATTTGATTATGGGTTTCATTCATTTGGTTTAGAATTTCGATTTAGATTTGGTATAGGAGTTTGATTTGAAGTTTGGTTTGAGGAAGAAAGCATGGATTGGGTTTAGGCTATAGGGTAGGCAAGTTTTTTAATTTACTAAAGTATAACATATTCCTATGGCTAACCCTTCAAGTGTCTAAAGAGTTAAGTGTTCACTAGAAGTGTCTTAAGACTAAAGAGAGCTCTAATGTCTACAAGAGTCAAATATAATTTTGAGGGTGAGAACTCACCAAAAGTGAGGTCAAATGAGATCAAGAAATGAAGAAAAGAAGATAAAGTATGTATTTTTGTAACTCGTTGTATAAGTCATAGCCACCCATCTTTCTCTCTTTTAGGGTGTATTACCACAGGACTTTTATTCTTTTACACAATTTATACATGTTTGATTGATGTCGTGTTTACATTGTTATTTATGTTTGATAATTGAATGTGTGGCATGGAGCAGGCTATTAGAATTAATTTTTCTACCCAACTAATGATCATAATAAATTTTAATCAACTTACAACCTCATCATAACCCTAAGATTTAATCAAGATAACTAAGATTTAGTTCCTTGAATATGGGGAATCTCCATCCTTAAGATAAGGGAATTAACTATGAGCATCGTGGTGGAGAACACATTCTTGTTGATTTAGCAAATAACTTTATTTCATCATGCATCTAGGCATAAAAATCCCAAGCTCTTGTCCAAATGTTTGGTCAAAATGAGATAAAATGTATTTTGTATTTTAATAGATAAGTATGCTATACCCATTCTCTAGTTTTTTAGAGTGTGTTTAAGACTTAGTTTCTTTCCAATTAAATAACAACCAACTATCTTGCATATTCATACTTGCCTACATGGATTTAAAACTGGAGGTGTTAATTGCACCCACCTGTGCGGTTGTAAGTCCAGAAGTCAAACGGTTTATCCTCTTTTATGGAGGTAAACCATTATGTCAATCTTTCACTTAGATTTAGGTCGTGTTTTAGTTCGTGTTGAAGCTCCCTAGATTTAGAATCCGAGATAGTTATTTCCTTCGGGCTATAAGCATAAATCCTCACCTCTTATGCATTTTTACAATCTTGTGTTGATGAATTATAGGCCTTAGCAATCTAATAAAATTTCAACTCAAACAAATAAATTTCTTCAATTTTAAATATATAAAGTCCAACTACATGATAGATTGGAATGCTCACTAGGTTTCTAGTATCATGAGCATTCTCTACTTATTTTCTTTGGCTGCCAAAAATAAGTCATCTCCTTGAACTTTCCCAATTGATCTTCCAAATATAACCAATATATTGATAGTCTAGCCTTGAAATCTTTGGATATCATAATTGCCTACTTTAATTGAGAGTGTTCTTAGAAAATTTCATTTTATAGGATGCAATTAACTATGGAGGCTTGCCTCCATAGGGAACTAAAGAACCCAGCTTAAAATAAACCCTACTTTACTTTTCAATGCAAAGTATGGGAAAGATCTCTAGTATATTTGAAGACCCATCATGCCTTGGGAGTCCTTATTAGGTGATTAGGTCCATTACAGGGTGATATTTCTATCTTTTGAGATAATAAATCATACCTTAATGTCATACCCGATCACTTCAATAAGTACCTCCTAGGATCTGCGTGGTATCCCTTACATTTAAAAATAAACACCATAAATACATACTCATATTTTGCATACTTGATAGTCATTAATGCATGAATTTGGTAGAAAAGAAAGATTTCATTTCATAGCTAAGCATATGCAAAGATATATTAGAAATTTAAGTACATGTTGTTATTAAACCAGGGAAGTGAGATTATCTAATAACTCATTGGGGCTACTAAAAGTCTCGTATTCCCAAGATGTCCAAACTATATACTTACCAATTCATTTATATGTAAACATGTCCACAAGCATAAAAATGGAAATCATGCTAAGGTTATATAAAAAATAAATCTTTTGTTCATGTAAAGTTTAGTGACATGAAAAGTAAAGTTTTATCCCAAAATTTAGCACATGCATACACATAAACAAAATTAAGCAAGTATGTGTCATTGTTAAACCAGGGAAGTGAGATTATCTAAGACCGGGCTACTTAAAGTGTGTTCTGGATGTCTAGACTATACTTACCAATTCAAATATATGTAAACATGCACATGAAACATAAAGATAAAATAATCCTTTACTATCTTTAAGTTATAACTAAATGGAAACTTTATTAAGTATTTATAGCCAACATTAACTAAACTTCACACATTTTTATTCATTATTAACTTATAGTTTAAAAAATAATCTAAGATTTATTAGTGATAATAGCCATACCATATAATAACATTTATCCAACACTTGTAACTTAAATGCAATCATATTCTTTTAATTCTTCCTTTTTAAGAAAAAAATTAACATATGAAACAAATGACATGAACATTTATAATAACTGAAAAAACATAATTAAATATTGTCACATAATATACTCAATTACAATAAATCATAAGGACAATCAAGCTAAATATTTCTTAACACTACCAAAGTTCTTATAAGGTTGATTTTAATGTTTAAGTTGTTAAAACTTAAAGAGGATAAATGATACTTAGGATTTACTGCATCCCATGTTGGTGACTTGACATATTTAAAGAATTTTTATGAGTTGATTAGGTTCAAGCCATTAAGCACATCAACTTAATTACCCTTCTCTAAGCTTCTTTAATTTAATTAACTATTTGATCATGAGCCTTCAATGATATGTTTTGAGAAAATAATATTAACAATGCACCTAAATGAGTCTAATGCAATTAGGCTCATGCTCAAAAGTTAATTAAATGAAAGAAGAAAAAAATCTAAGTTAAATATTCTTATGATTTTCTCACACCAATGGGATAGTCATAATTTATTTAATGATTTTATGCTATTAAACACATAAAGGGATAAATGGATTATGTTTGAATTATCTGAATTAATTTTTTTATTTTTTATTTTATCATTAATTTTACTTAATTATTCCTTAATTATTAAATATATTAATTAACCCACTTAAGAAAATATGTTTGAAAAAAAAAGAAATAGATCCTAATTATTTCCCTCATTATTTCCACTATTCATATTAATTAATAAACATTAATTATTTAATTATTACTTTTCACCACTTTTAATGATCATTTAATTAATTAAAGAGGGTAATTATGGTTGAAATTTCAAAATATTTGAATTACAAGATAATTAATTCCAAGAAAATGCTGGGAGGCAAAAGACATCCCATAAAATTATCCCACTAAATTTGAAATTAATTAGCCAAGTAATATAGCCTTAATTAAGATAATTATCTTAAGCTTCAAACTTTAATTAAACACAATTTATTAGGTATTAACTAAGGATATTATTTTATTAAATTTTTCTCTATCTAACCTTTCCAAAATGAGTTTATTTATATTTTTTGGATTTTTCTATAATTAATTATGATTTTTTGAAGTTCTTGCTATTTAATTATATTTTTAAACCTTAATTAACCCTTTAAACCATCAGCCATGATGCTAACGTAGCTCTTTCCAATGACGCGTAGTATTTGCCACTTAAATCGTCCAACATGGCGTTGACTCGTGGCTTTAGTCGTCTCTACCATCCGACCGGATCATGAGATTAATCATATGATTTCAAAGGGAATAAATCGAAATTTCTAATGCGAATAATCAAAGTCATTCGTTCTAATCACGCGAAATAGAAGACTGGTGATCCGTTGTCCTGCGAGCACTGGAAAACAGACACCATCCACTTTCCGCCGCTCGATCCAAGTTGATTGAAGCCCATTCGACGGAGAAATCGATTCCCAAACGATCAGGGAATGAATCTAGGGAGATCCTACAATGGAGATCCCATAAAATACAATTCACTTCAAAAAAAATTTTGATGTTTTATAAATATAACATATTTTTATGCATAAAAAATATATATTTTATTTTAAAAAATCAATCTTTAGATATCAGATATGTAAATACATCTCTTACATGATATAATCTCTCTTCCTCTTTCCTCTCGTACATGTAAGCTATGCAAGCAAGCTAGAGAGACGGCCATCATTTAGAGGGATTTTGAGAGAGGAGAATAGGAGGGAAAGATAATATTAAAATTTTTTATGCATGAAAAATATATTTTTATTTTAAAAAAATTAACGATAATATTATTTCTAATATAATATTAAAATTTAGGTATTATTGATGCAAATATAAAAATTTAAATATTAGATATATAAATATATAATAATTATGTTATGCATGTAAATGCCTCTTAAAAAATCATTCAATTTTATAGCATCTCATTTAATTTAAATGGCTATTATAATCTTCATAAATGAACTCCTAAAATATGCATTAAATTATAATCCTATAAATGATTTAGTCAGAACTTGTCGTTAATTAAGCTGGAACATGATAGCTTGCACATATATTTAAATTGTTTAGATTATTTGATGAACTTAATTAACTCATGCTTCATCCATATGTTACGTATAAACCCAAATCAAAATTAATTTGTATTAGATTGGCTTAATCGAGTCTTTCTTGAATTTTATATTATTTGAGTTCATCACAAAAAATTAATTGAATCTAAATTGATTGATTGAATTAACAATCAACCATAAATTTATCCAAGTCAACTTATCGATTTAAACTTGAGTTAAATCAAATTAACTCAAAAATCATAAATTAGAGTTATGATTTAATCCCAAGAATTTGATCAAAATATTTAAATTAGAATGAATTTAGTATGTCAGATATAAATTTTTTATTTTGAAGCTTTTGACGTTCGGTGAAATTATCTCCTTTAATAAAATAATAATAATAAATAACTCGATGAATGATCAAATGATATCCAACCTTAACATTAAAAGGCCTATTCGATCCATCTCGATGATTCAAATGCAATGGTGTGATATGTTTCATAAAATGATGCTCTGATCTAAATATTTTACATAAATAAATACTTCATATCGGAAGAGCTCCTGCAAATTTTTTTTTTTTAATCTTTGTGATTGTGACATTTTCGCTACACACAACTCTTTATGATGGTGAAGTTAGTGTGGACTCATGAAGTTTAAATTTAAGGTTAGAAGGCAATGTAAAGTGACTTAGTTAATTGTTAATCATGTGATATTATACAACTCATGGCTTGATATCATGATTAGATGGTTTAGGATGGTCAATGAATTGTTCTATGTATATATTATTATTCATTTGTAAATATTATTTATTGAATTTATAAATGTTGTTTCTAAAATTAAATTATTGTGTTAAATAATTTATGATGCTATAAATAGTTTATATTTTAACTTTGCATGAAGATTTTAAACATAAATAAATAAAAAAGTTTATACTTTCCTATAATTGGAGTAGATGAGAATCATGAGATTATAGAGAATGCACAGTAGCTCGATCTCCTATGATTGTTGAGAATACTGGAGAAGTATTAATGGGTGATGACAGCATTTGGACAATGTCAATTAGTCATTAGAAATAAGATGATAGTTATTAAACTACAACAATTGGATGATAATATTTGGATGATGATGATTGAATATTGATAAATGTGTAATGTCATCGAAGCAATTAAATAATAGTGGTTGGATAGCAATATAAACTATGATGATTGATAATGATTAGATAATAATGATGCGATGATAGTGGATGCACGAGGATGATCAAGATAATCGAATGATTGATTATTGATTGTGATCTTTAGCATAATATCTAAAATTATGGAGTTCTTAAGCCCTTTAAGCTTTATATAATTTTAAATACAAGTCTCTTTTGCATAGAAAATAGAGATCTTTTATCGTTGTGAGAGTATCAACTTAAAAAAAGTAATCAAATTCTTAAAATATACTATATATATATATATATATATATATATATATATATATATATATATATATATATATATATATATATATATATATATATATATAAGCATTTGAAATCTTTGATGAATTTGAAATTAAAAGATCATAGACTCACTAGATTTCTCTTATGTAAATGCTCATTTTAATTGTAAGCATACAAAAATTAGAAATCATTTGAATTTTTAATTAATATCAAAAAGTTTTAATTATACTTTAAATATTTGATTTGTGCTTAGTTGGACTCGGATGAGACCATTTTGGTGTCATTAAATTATCTTGTAAGATGTCCACTAAGACTATAAGTTTAGTGAAATGGGAGTTTATATTATTTTTAATTTAATTTTAAAATTTTCATTTTAATGTTATATTTTTAATTAAAATATTTAACTATATACGCCTCATAATATTAATAATAACTATCCCACACTAATGTTTATTAAAGGAATATATTTGAAAGTCTCCCTTGGGATAAAATTACCTCAATGATGCATATGCTTGCAGATTACTTATTAGAGTACTTCAAAATTAGTTCAAATTTAACACAAACATTCAATCCTTGTTCAAACCTTTTCATAATTGGTTTGAACTTGATTCAAATATTAATTTGAACCTCCTATTAGTCTCACTACTATGCACATGTTAGTCTTGTGAATGCCTTTATTAGCAAGCTTGTGCACATACTAATCTTTTCCTTCTCACATGTTGATCCCATTGATACTTTCCTTTAGCGAGCTCACACACACAAACTACTCTCTTCTTCACACATGTTAGTCACAATGATGCCTTCTCTAATGAGCTTTGACACAAACCCTCCCTTCACAAACATTTTCGATCCCATCATAAACCTTCCTTGCCTTCAATCCCTTGCTCGAAGACATCAAATTCTCCACATCGCAATCTTTGCAAACCTTCCTCTAAACAATGATTCAAATCATGTTTGAACTAACATCTAAATTTGTTCAATTTAGGTTTAAACTAAAATTTGAATCCATTTCAAATGATCTACTTATCTAATAAGCATTCAACAAAGAGGCTATTATTATATTTTCAACATATAAAACATATAATATAGAAATAATATTACACTGAATAGGGATAACTATGCAATTTTTAGCATGTAACTTCATGGAGTTGTAAGATGCTTTGAACTTCTTGTAGATTAGTGGGGAGATAGTATGAGCCAAAGGCTCCTTACTTTTACCTTTTATTTTTTTTATAGGCATATTTATAACAAATAGGAAAACAAAGACTCACTAATAGCTTAATAATAAAATAATATCTATAATTTTTTTTATTCTTGAATAATTAAGCTTTATTTAGAGTAATTTTATTTCAAAGAATTTTTTTAAAAACATTTTCAGGAAAATAAATAAATATTTTATCAATTATGTGCATGACATTTAAAGAAAAATGTTCCTAAAATATATGCTAATTATGATCTATAATTAGTCAAAAATTCTTTTTAATTTCACATGACACGTAAATGCTATAAGATAAAGATGAAAGACGTGGCTTCGATCATTTATGGCGCTCAGCTTTCCGCTTCTCATGTCTCTATACCAGGCCCTCCAACTGTTCGTCGAAATATCGCTGAGGGTCGAACTCTAAACCCATGCTGATACTTCCAATCTCACTAGCATCCATTTATATTCTTTCGCCATTGACAAGGTTTATCACATTTTTGTACCTCGTCATTATTCACTTTTTGGTACTTTCTATTATTTATTCTTTCCTTGATTCCCCGATGGCATTTGCTAATCCTTAGCTAAAAATGTCAAGAACACTGACATGATTGCTTGGCATTACTGTGACTGCAGATACGAGTGAATGAAAGGGCGTTGTAGCCTCACCTCCACGCAGGAACCAAGAAAAAGTGCTGTGACGGCGCATTCAAGGTCTGTGAATAATTTTGGATCGATAAAGTCTGTATCTTTCTGTTTCTTTCGATTAATGCGATTTTATGCTCTAAAAGTTGAAGTTTTGATGAATTTATTGTCAAAATATATCCAGCAGGAGAACGGAAAACTGGAACTATGAATGTGTATAGCCTGTATCACCATTCATGTTTCTAAAGTCAAATGTAATCGTTGGCAGAGAAGTTCTCTGATGTCCTTGCGTTTTCCTATCTAAAAATGATAACACTTTAACCCCAGAAACCACGCCACCCAAAATTTTCTTTTGAAAATATTTCTTACGTTGCAAAATGTGTTCTTTCTAGATAGTTCAAAATACAGAAGGATAGCTCAGTCTTCCTATGCGTTAAAATCTTCAACTAGAATCCTGCAATATAGTTCTACTGGCTTGGGATAAGATTTACCGACATGTTGAAAAGGCTTCGTTGTACTCCAAACGCAATCCAGCATTGTATGATGCACTTGATGGGACATAACGGAAGATTGTTAAGCTTCAAACTTTAGAGTCAGCCTTACTTCATGAGAACTATTCTATGTTGGGGCAGATGCCATGAAGGGCATTTTTTTATGTTGATGCTCATTTTTTTTATTTAACATATCACAGAGCTCGTCGCACTGCGTTACTTCAATGAGAAATAATGGTTGTAACTATTTTATATAGTGAAGCATGAAGGAAATAAGATAAGAGGAGAATATATGAGTTTTTTTGTTGTGGCTGTAATAAAGTTGAGCTTTATTATTTTAAGCTCTGTTCTAGATTGCACTGCTTGCAAGTTGGTGAAAAGTTGATGACAAGTCAAAGATAACTTCCGTTATCTCTCTAAATTTATGACGCATGTGTTTATAGTCTCTTCCTCTGCATTTGTGTTCATTATCAAGTTTATAAGCTTTGTAAATGTTTTGATCTATAGTCATAAAACAAACAGGGTGTTTTGATGGGGGGAAGATTGAGCCACCTTATCGAATAATTGAACTAGTAGAACTTTCATAGAAGAGGAGTGGTTATATAACCTCATAGAAAATCAAGAAACAATAAAACAAAAGTAAATAGTTCCAAATGAGCTATTATATTCTTTCATTTTACTCTATGCCTCTTCTTTCATTCCCTAATGATTTAGATGCCATTAAAAATGTCATTTCAAAAAATTAAAACATAGGTGAAGGAGTGGAGTTGAGGAAAATATGGGATAGAGGAACCGCATTACATTTCCTCATCTTCGGAAGAACTCAATCTTGAGTTCAAGTTGAGAATTGTGGTTGTATCCAATGGGTGATATTCAAAATTGTCTTTGACATTGAAGGTCTTGAATGTCTTTAAGTTGTCACGTAGATCAATTAGATCATTTATGTAGGCATTATCAGTGAGATTATTTTTATTGCAAAGGATTGATCTTCCATGGTTGAATCTTTTGACACATGCTAACTATATTTTAAATCTTATTGAGGTGGACCATCATGAGGTCCCCTTCCTTGAATATCATAAAGTGTCAATGGTGATTAAGGAGCTCTTTATATTTAGCATTATTCTTCCATCTTTTTTTTTTTTTTTGTGATCTCATGCTACACTTGCTAGATCTATTCGGCCAAATGTTTAATGGTCTTATGTAAAGCAAAGATTAAGCTCAATTAAATCAACCACATAAGTTGGCACTTTAGTTTTTACAATGGAGAAAAGATAGTGATTGTTGACTAGTTGAGTGTGCCAAGGCAAATTTGGATTGAACAAGTGATTGATTCCATTATTTTGGTCCATCATCGATGACTTTGGATCAAAGAGCATAGCGCGATTGATTTTTTTTAATTGCGCTCGAGTGAGAGGGATGCATTAAATTTCTTTTATAATGCATACGAAAAGTGCTTCAAAAACTTAACATCATAGTTAAAAAAGGTGGATTTATAAATCCCATGTAATCGAAAAACCTCTTAGAAGAATAAATAAGCCATGTTTACAATATTGATGGTCTTTTGTTGGAGTATAAAGCAAGCCATTTTGGAGAAGCTATCATAATAATGAACACCTACTTTTTATTTCTCTATATCATCACCAAACGCAATATTGATTCTGGTGTTTTGAGCATGGCATTTTGTTACTTGATAAATGCTACATCGTTGAACAAAATTGTTGATACCTTGTCACATGGGAGACTAAAAGAAATCATCTTTGATAGCAATGGTTGTTTTCTCATGACCTATAAGAGCATACTATTTACCATGCCATACAATGTACTAGCACAGTGATGTCCAAATAATGCATAACCAATTTCTTTTGAACATAACACTTATACATATAAGAATCCATTGCATTCTAATGCACCTTATTATGTTTCTAATTATCAATGGAGGCTTTATCTTATGCATATAATTCCTTGAGAATGTCAAAATTGAGAAGATGATGTATAGCTAATTCAAAGAAGCTAGCAACTTAACTGGAATTATTGATCTAATGCTTCGAAAGAAAAGTAAATTTTTGAAGAAATAAAGCTCAATGGTCATGCATGCAAGAAAGAGGCTTTTGGGAATAGAGGTACTTGCTAAAGGGATTAAACAAATATATTTCATTCTTGTTTATATGTGGTCTATTTTTGTCGAACTTATGGAATCAAGATTGTCATAAAGTGATTTGGTTCTACTTCCTATGGATGCATGCATCCATAGAATGAGAACCATCGATTAAGGTTGGAAATAAGATTAATCTCTGGTATAAATTGGTATTTGGTGGTATGATGTAGATGACTATTTTGGGATGAAGGAGAGCAGTCCCAATCAAGATCCCATAGTTATGTCATCCCATGACTATTATTATTCAAGTCTACCAACATCAGATGGCTATTTGTCATAATGTCCATGAAACTTGATTAGTAACCATGGGTTGCCTCCTCCCAGGATCTCGAGTAGAATAAACTTGTTATGCGGGTTTTATTGTACAAGTGTTTATTAAATTATTTAAGCTAAACTTAATTTGTAAGTCCCCCTAATGATTCAGATTTATAAAGTTTACATTGCAGACATACATAGGATTTACATCTATTGGAATACCATGATTTCAATGGTTGAAGTCTGCATTGTAGATATACATAGGGATTACATCCATTAGAAAGCCATAATTTGAGTGATTGAAGTCTACATTGCATACTAGGGCTTATATCCATTGGAATGACATGATTTGAGTGATTGATTCATTTTATAAATGTATTTTGGACTTACAGCTCTTTGAAATGCTATTGATAAATTCATTTTATGAATGTATATTGGGCTTACATCTATTTGGAATGTTAGATTGGATCGAACTTACATCCATTGGAAAGTGGTATGCTTAAAATATAGAGCCCACCTTGCGAACAATGACTAGGCTTACATCCTTTGAAATGCCAATTTAGATTAGACTTACATCTCTTTGGAATGCTAATTTCGATTGGGCTTACATATATTGAAAAACTGTTTGTTTAATTTGTTGATTGAAGTCTGTGTTGCAGATAAACATTAAGCTTACATCTATTAGAATGTTGATTTTTTAATATGTTGGTTGAAGTCTTCCTTGCAGGCAGACATAGGCTTACATTCATTAGAATTTTGATTGTTTAATATGTTGATTAAGGTATGTTGTCGACAAACATTGGACTTACATCCATTATAATGCTGATTTTAATATAATTGATTGAAGTCTGTCTTGTAGACAAATATTAGGCTTACATCCATTAAAGTGCTAATTTTAATATGATTGATTGAAATCTAACTTGCAGACTAACATTGGGCTTATATCCATTGGAATGTCATGATTTGAATAGTATTTGTCTTGCAAACACATATTGGACTTAAATTTATTAAAAAACCATTTATTACATGCGAGGTTTGCTTAGTGAATTAGCTTGTTCAAGATTAATGTGAACTCCACCTTATAAATATAGGTTAAACTTACATTCGAGGGCATTATTTAATATGTTTGAAGTATGCCTTATAAACACATTTAGGGCTTACATCTATTGGAAGGTCATTTAATATGTTTGAATATGCTTACGCTTACACATCTAGGACTTGCATCCATTGGGAGGCTATTTAATATGTTTAAGCAAGTGGAATTTGATTTTGTGCATTTATATTGGACTTATATCTCTTTTGAATGTCATGATTAAATGCAATTCATTTTTATGAATATGTGTATTAGACTTACAACCAATGCCAAATTGGTTTGCTTTAATACCTTTATATGTTTAATATGAATTCTAATTTCAAACTCTTTTTATATTTAGGGTGAATCTTTGATTTAACCCCATTTGTATATTTTGATAAATATTTGATTCCATGTTGAGATGAATGTTTGATTTAATGTTAAGAATCTTTGATTCAATGTTGAAATAAATTTTGATTAATTTATATATGTTTCAAGATGTTGTATATTTTGAGATGAGTCTGATTCAATCGATATATATTTTGAGATGAATCTTAAAAGTCAATCTCATTTATGATTTAAAATGAATTATCAGTTGAATCTCTTTTCTCTTTTATGTTTGGTAGGGATCTTCTGATTGGCGCTCCTCTCTCCTGGTCCCGACCTAAGATCAACAAAGAGGGGTGTATTCATCTCATACTAAACGCAAGATCAATAGTGGAGGTCTTCGAATTTCAAAACCTATGATTTAGTTACTTAAATGATTTTAATTTTAAGTTAATTATTTTTAATTTCGATTGAGTGATAGCTTAGTAGTTTTCATTTTGTGAAATAGCATGCTCCCACTCTTCTCATTTGCTTTGGATCTAAGATCAACAGAGAAAGGTATGTTCATCTCAAACCAGACCCATGATCAACATTAGATGCCTTCAATTTGACATGTGGAGCATGAAATTAATTGTAAAAAAAATTCATTTTGAAATTTACCTAAAATTGAAACTTTAAAAGCTTTTTTTCTCTGTTGGATGAAAATGCCCTCGCAGGGAGGGGCAATATTTGAATTTGGGCTCTTAATATCTTCTTTTTTTTAACCCATAGTTTGGCTCCCTTTCACACCCAACCCATGCAGAAGGGGATCTAGGGTTCATTTAGCTTTTTTCTTCACTCCGACTTAACTGTGTGCAAGGTATGGAGGTATAGGCTTCAAACAAAAGGGGATCTAGGGCTTGTTGAGCAAAAAGGGATAAACTAGGGTTTGTCACTCTCTCACATGTGTGCAGGTATGATCAAAAACTGTTGGGCTAACCCCCTCTTCTCTTTTTATAATATTTCGAGCTCTAATCTTTCACGACTCTCTCTCTCTCTCTCTCTAAATTATTTTGCTAACATGGAACTACCAGTTAGATTTTTTTAATTCCTTTTTTTAAAATTTTTTTGGCTGCAAATACACTCTGCTATGCCTTCCATACATTAAGGTTGAAACCAAGGAATACTTTTAAAATTTTGATATTTTTTTAATATCTATATATAACTAGGGGCAGAGCTATAATAGGGGCATTGAGGCGTGCCCCTCACTACCCCACCCATTAAACTAAGGGTTATTTTTTAAAAAATAAGACCTACTTCTCCAAGATTTAACCCTTTAGCTAGCTACTTGCTAGAGGTGTGCATTTGGCTTGTTTGGATAGTTTGGATGGTGAATTTTAAAATTCAATTTATTTTGTATTCCCAAAATATTTAATCAAACCGACCAAACAAAATACAAAACCAAACAAATCAAATAATAATTTGATTATGTTATTTTAGTTTAATTTTGAAAGAAGTTTACTATATTTAAAATTATTTATGAAATTTATATTAATTATATAATTTTCTTATATAATGAACAAGTAATAAGCAATAAAAGTTTTCATTAATTAAAATAAAAATTTAAATTATTAAATTTATAATCAAATCAAATTGTTTAAAATTTTCAATTTGTTTTAATTTTTTGATTAAAACTAAATAATACACCCCTACTTGCTTGCCTTCATGCCTCCCAAATCTAGTAACTCCGCTTGCCCGCTTTGTTGCCTTCCAGGTTCTGAGTTCTCCATCAACTAATTTTTTTTAGTTGCTTTATCATTCATTGAGAACTCACCATTATAGTAATATAAAGTTGTAAAGAAGATAATATGCATGCTTATTAAATTTGGTAAATCAATATAAAATAAATTGACATTTCTAATCATTTGAAAATGATCATATAAAGGATTCTAAAAATATTCTTATTATGTACTACATGCAATACAACTTCTTATCTAAATCATTTTATATATCACATTATAACAAGAGCTGCCATCTAAAATGCATACCATTTAAGATACTTCATTCATAACCTATTTAATTTACATGTAGAAGTGCCTTAATATCCCTAACTAATCTGATTAAACTCTATCAGATAACATGCACATATTTCATAGCATTCACATTTTTCATATCATTTCATATTAATCTATAATGTTTAATGCATAAATTAAAAGTTTATAAACTTATAAAAAAAATCTATGACATTTATTTTAATATGATCAATACCTATAAAAAAAGATAGATCATTCGATCATGGGATTTGAATTTGGATTTGAAGTTGAGTTTGAGTTTGAATTTGATAAATTAATTGAAGGGTTGAATTGATCTTTGAGAAAATTAATTGAATTTAGATTGATTTGGATTTGGCTAAGGCTAAGTCCATAAGATAAATCATAGGGTTTAGGAAGGATTTTGATTTTGAATTCGATCATGGGCTTTAATCATTTGGCTTGGGATTTGAATTTGGATTTTGATACTTGAATTGATTTTGAGGTTTGATTGAGTTTGATAGGATGAATTGGATTGAGGGGTTGTGAGGGTTATCTTAATCCCAGGCATAACATAATCATGATTAACCATTCTAAGTCTCTAGGTTTATGTTAAGTGTTCACCTAATCACTAGAAGTGTCTTATGACTAAGAAAATCTTAGTGTCTAGAAGACTTCTAAGTCTAAGATGAGGAGATTGAGAACTCACTCCAAAAGTGAGTCAATAAATATTTATCTAGCTTGATTGTCTTTTGAACTTAATGTAATTGAATATGTTATGTGATAATATTTAGTTACTTCTTTTCAATCATTATAAATATTTATGCAATTTGTTTCATATGTTCATATTTTTAAAAAGAAAAGAGAACCAAAAGACTATGGTTGCATTTTAAGTTGCATATGTTGGATAAATATTATTATATGATATGGCTATTATCACTAATAAATCTCAAATTATTTTCAAAACTACAAGCTGATGATGTATAAGAATGTGAAATTTAAGTTAATGTTGGCTATAAATATTTAATAAAGTTTATATTTAGTTATAATTTAAAGATGGTAAATGATCATTTTGTCTACATGGTTAATGTGCATGTTTACATATGTTTGAGTTGGCAAGTATATAGTCTAGACATGTCAAAAACATGAGGTTTTAAGTAGCCTCAAGGATATCTTAGATAATCTCACTTTCTTGGTTTAACAACAGCACGTACTTGCTTAATTTCATTCATGTGTATGCATGTGCTAGAATTTAAGATAAAACTTTGCTTTACATGAACAAAAGATTTGATTTTATATAACTTTTGCCTGATTTTTATTTCTATGTTTGTGTATATGTTTACATGTATTTAAGTTGGCAAGTATATAGTCTAGACATCCCAAGAATACGATGCTTTAAGTAGCCCCAAGGAGGTCTTAGATAATCTCACTTCTCTAGTTTAACAATGACATGTACTTGCTTAAATCTCTAATACATGTCGCATGTGCTCTATGAAATGAAATCTTTCTTTTTCTATCAAATTCATGCATTAATGATCATGTATATTAAATTAAATATCATGAACAATACAAAAAAATGAAGAAGTGTGTATGCTATTGATGATGAAAAGAAGTAGTGGAATGTTATTCATGTAATAGTGATTCAATTTTATTAATCCTAAGATGTCTTTCATGTTTGAATAAGACTCCTTAAGATTAACCCAAACTTAGGTTTAATAAAAATATTTATAAAAGTTCACTAAAAAAACTAAAGTCATAATAATATATCTTTAGAAAATAACTTAAGGTAGGGATGAAGAGCTTGAAACCCTTCCTTCTTCATAATAATAGATATTAAGTAGGCATCAAATGAAACAAAAATATCTAAATTAAAATTAATGATTCATTCAAAGATTTGAAGTGAAACCTCCCATAATGTTTAACTTAAATAATTCAAAACTATAGATAATCATACTCTTAAAGTTTAATCAAGACACACCACACTAAACCTTAGCATACACATTAGAATGCTAAGTAACCAATTTTAGTCTTAGGTTAGGCCAGTGTATATTATGGTGTTCTATTTTATTTTATGATGTAATATTTTAGATTGATGTTGTTTGCATAGATTGGATGTTAGGTCATTAATAGCATAATGTATTTTGTGGGAGGTTGTTCTAAAGTCTGTAATAATAAGTAAACATAAATTTCTTACTGATGCTTATGCTCATGAGCATAATTCAATTAGGATAAGTGGGCTTGTCACCCAAGCAAGGTGCTAAATCCAAATATGTGAAATATAACTGCTTGGATTATATGTTTGTTTAACTAATATCTATTTTGTAGATGTAATTAGATTTTATTTTATTTTATAAATATATATTTTTTTGTAATAGAATTAAGATTAGTGCTATGTGATTTAGGATGAGCAGTGGTTAAAAGGTAAAGACTTGGGAGGCCTTAGGAAGCTTAGAGAAAACTAATCCAAAGAAGAAAAGAAGAGAACAAGATTGAATACCTATAACATTTATTATATTTATATAAATTTAATTATAATTGATAAGTATGATTACCACCCAACTTTTTTTTTTTTTTGTATGTATAGTATCATCTTATTATTTTATGAAATTTATATGTTAATTATTGTGTTTAGCTTGTGCATTAAAAAATGACATGCTCTTCAAGTTTCTTGAAGTGTGATCATTTGATGTGTGGCCTAGATCAAAGCTCTTTAGAATAAAATTAAATTTCTATCACTAAAAACTCATAACCTCATCTTGAAGCATAGATCTATAATCAAGATAAATAAAAGATTAACCCATTAGTTGAATATGTATGTTATCACACCATGCATGCCATATTATTTCATTCTTGAATATGAAGGGTCTCCATAGACGATAGGGATATCTTGACCTTTGAGGGTGATCTTTAAGTGGAGAACACATCTTCTATTTTAACCATATATTTCATCATGCATATAAGCATAATTTTCTCAAGCTTACAAAATGAATATGTCAAATGGTTTGATTATAATTTTGTATTAGCCTAAATCATGTTTTCATACATCATGATATAGTCTTAGTAAGAATTTAGATTATAGCCTCCTTTAATTAAAATAACTATGCTATCTTGCATCTACATTGTAAATTACATGATTTTAAATGAATATGTAAAATTAAAGTTGAATTATGATGTGATTCTTGTGGAGTTAAACCATTATGTCATTTTTTATTGAATTAGTCTTTAACACGAGCATTCTATATTAGGCTATTTATTTCTTTCTGGCTACAAATATAAGTTTCTTATGTTTACAATCTTGTATATTTTGACTTGTCTACATTCTAATATTTAATTTAGATAAAAGAAAATTTTCTCTAAAGATATAAAACCTCACCATATGATAGATTAAAGCTTTAAGTTAGTATCATGCTTCTATTTATTCTCCTTTGGAATCCATAAATAAGTTTTCCTATTTGAATTTTCATTTGATTTCTAAACATATCCAATCATTTGATCTTTAAATCTGGAGATATTTATTGACTATTTTAATCGAGTTCTTAACAAATTCTCATATCTTAGATATTCTATGAGAGCTTTCCATGCTAAAGAATCAACATTAAACCCTACCACTCTCCATGTCAAGTAAAATCTCTAGTATTTCTAGATAAATGCCTTAAGATTATTTCATTAGATCCATATAGATGTTTCTATCTTTGAGATAATACATTATATAAATGAGATCACTTAGATAAGATCATGTGGTGTCATGACTTCATTAAAACACCACTAGTTCAATTTTCATTTTAATGGATAATCTTATATTTTAAAATTTTATTCCAATTTGATATGATTCAACTTATTATATCTTTGAAATCTATAATAACATATGCCTAAATATTTTATTTTTTTAATTTTTTCATTATTATGGATTAATTTAATTTAATTTTTATTAATATTATGTTGATCAATAACTTAGAAATATTTGATAAGAACCATAATATACTTTCTTACATTTTCTTAAAATTATATCATCATTTTAAAAAAGTTCTTAAGCTCTTGTTAGTCCATTTTTCATATTTTATCTAGAGTATAATTATCTTTATTTGCAATGATTTTATTAATTTGTTATTAATCAAGTTATTTTAAATGTTAGCTTATTATATAGATAATGACATCATATTTTTAGTCTAAAGCATTTTATATATCTTATTACTTAAAAATTTATCTTTTATAATTCAACTTATTAGTATATTTAAGCTTCTTCAAAATAACATATATATTTTTTCTTATTTATTTTTTTATTATTTAAAACATTTTTTTTCATATTAATATTGAATACATCTTAAAGTACCAAATTATTTGATTTGATAATATTAATAAACATTTTCTTACATTTTCATAATTTCATTTAATCTCAAGCTCTGAGTTTGTCTTCTACAAGCTTTTATAATATTTATCTAGAGGCAAAAATCATTCTTTATATTTTGCCTCCAATTAAACAAAATACTTTTTATTTAATTTAACTACATTTTGTTTCTCCAAATGTATTGTCTTATCAAGTGATTTATAATATCTTTTAATACATAAAAAATTTTGCTTATTGATCCTTCAATTTAATTTTAAAATATTAAAATTTGAACATTTCTTAATTAGTCTTTCTTTGCACTTCTTCCAATACTTTTTATATTTTAAGAGCATAATATTTTCTTAAAACATTTATATTTATCTCATTAAAAAGCATTAAATTGATTGTATTTTACATTAAAATTACATTAAATATTATTATTATAATTTTTTTCTTACATTTTTGTTTTATTGTAGTTTCTATTACATAGATTATCTTAACAAATCAAAAATTTCTTCATAAAAAAGAGGCACAAATCATTTTTTAGTTTCAAGTGTGTTTAAAAAACATATATATATATAACTTGTCAACTTCCGCACATTTTTTGTCATTTAATATGTATAGATTATCGCAAGAATGAATATTCCAAGATTTTCTTTCATCGAATAGTATTATCTATTTTCAAGATACATAACAACTTCCAATTAATAAAACAGTAATTAAAATATTAAATTGAAATTAAATATCATTACAAAACATTTCTTTGATGATTAGATTGATGATTCTCTTTCTCTTCATAATCTTGTTATCTTATTTGTAACATTACAATCAGATTATATTGAACTCAATACACAATTAAATTACCAATAATTAAATAAAAATAATAATATTATCATTAATTTTGTCTTAAATTAATTGCATTCTATTTTTCTTATATATATATTATATTACTATTATATAAAACAATATAAATTTTATATCATTTTATATATTCTTTTGTACAACTATTTTTATAGTAAATATAAACTTTTTTTTTTTTATTATTATAATAATTCTAATATATTTATAAGATTTTATTAAATTCTTAAATCAAATGAGTTATTATTTATGATTATAATCTTTTTCTAATATTTCAATTAAATAAGAATTCCATAATAAAAATCAATAATATAAAAAATCTAAATAATTTTATAATATAAGAAAACAATATACTTTAATTATATATGAATTATTCTCTTCTCTCTTATTATCTTGCTTTCTATAATAATTAATAGAGTTATGATATACTCAAAAACATATAAATTACAATAATGTAAATGTATAATGATAATACTTATAAAAATTAATGATATATTATCTTAAATTATATAAAAATTTTATTAATAAATATATATTTTATATTATATCAAATATATTTATTTTTTAAATCAATTTTATATTCTTTATTTATTTTAATCAAGTTTTATTTGAATCGCACACACACGCTTGATTAGCCTAAAATCGATCAGCATTGAATTGATCAAAATCGACCGAACCGGCTCAATTGGTGAACTCGTGACGTCTTTTTTAGATAACCGCGATTGAAGAAAAGTAAATTATATTAAATTATTTAAATATATTTAAATATTAAACCTAATAAAATATGTTATTTAAATTTTTTTATAAAAAAATCTTAGATATTAAAACTATTGTTATTATTATAATAAGTTTAAACTAAATTAATTATAACATGTCTATCAAATCTTCACTGAAGTATGTTATAAGCTCTACTTTTCAATGTAAAGAGTGCAACACTTAATCCCTCTTATGATGTGGGACCAAAATATTGAATGTGGTGAAAGTAATTGATTTCTACTTTAAGATTGAGAACTTTGGATTATATGATGTGGGTTTTAGTAATATCAAATGAGCTTTGAAATATAAGAATATAAACATAATATTTTAATTTTTAACTCAATATTTTTATTATAAATTATATTTTATAATATTAAAAGTTTTTTAAGAAGATAAAATTTATAATAATATTTTATAAATATTTTATATATTATATTTTATAGAATTTCTAAAATAGTTTTTGAAATTATAATCTTATATTTTTATATTATAAATTATTTTTATATTCATAGATCTATATTATCAAATATTTTAAAATTTTAAATATTCTTAATATACTTATACCGAGATTAATAATATTTTTAAATAATTTATATATTATACTTTTATATTCTAAATGTCTTGATCTTGGAAGATCTAATTTGGCTTTTCAATTAACTTGCTTACACACCATAAATTCAACCTATAAACTATTTATAATATTAGGAACTTTAAAACCTATGCTTTTGTCTTGCAAACATTTACATTTTAAACTACATTATTTTTATTTATTTATGGTTATCACATATCTATCCATAACACATATATCCTTTCCTATAATTTGATGACTAAACTTTTTTTCATTAATTCTTTCTGAATAACCTTATATTTAACTTTGTTTGATATTATGCCTAAAGTTCTAATTAGAAAAATACACACTAACTTACTTAAACTAATCAAATAATAAAAATCAATTAACCCTTTTTTATATTGACATAAACCATATAATTATGCATCTAAATCTTTTACGGACTATTCAATTATTTTAAGAGAGGACAAATATTAAAGCATATAATAATGATTTAATGTTTAAAGTTTCTTTAGTTTGCTAAATAAAAATGAAATCATTAATTCCTTTAATTTTAAAAAATAAAACTTGAAACATAAGATTTATCAAAATTAAACAACAATCAAATCTTAAAAATTTCAGATAAATGAAGATGTATAAATCTTAAAATCTTCATTCAAATAAAACTTAGAAATTTTAAATATTTATTAATTATTAAATAACAATCAACATTTCACCTAATAAAGTCTGATGAATTTACATACAATAAGTGCCCCTGATAGTTTCTCATTCACAATAAGCTCAGACCTGAGGTTAATACTCCCATGGCCTCCATCTCACTTGAGGTTGCAAGCCCTCATCGATCTTGGCCTCTCTTAGACACCAATAGATCAAGCCCATAAGCCCATAAGCCCATAAGCCCTTCCTACCCGCTCCTCCGATGCTATCACTCTCGCTTGCTTGCTTTCACTCACATTCTCGAAAGCTCACTCTCATTCAAGCACTCTTTATTTCCTTTCTCTATATCACAGGGGGAAGCCTGCATCCCTCTCATTTATAAAAACAAACTGATTAATGTGGTTTTTATTAAACTGACATTAGTTAGTTCAGTTTTCTTTTTCTAACTAGATTTTACATCAATAGGAAATTTATATATCTTTTTTTTATTAAAATTTGTACATATTTAAAAAAAAGATCTAGTAAATATTACTATTAATTTACTAATAAAAAAGTAAATTGAATCATAATTATTTTGTATAAATATTTATATATACATTTTTCAAGAACACGCCTCAATCTATAATAAACAACAATCAACATTTATATGGCAAGTTGTTCACAATTCAAATTTTTAATTTTATTTAACAACAAATCTCAATTTGCATAATATACTTGACTTTTAAACATCAACAAAACTGGTTTAAAAAATTTCAGATATCATTTATTTTCAAGAATTCTTTATAGAATTTCTCTGCTAGCAATTTGCATATAATTTTTCCCTAAAAAAAAAAAAAGAATGTCAAGTGTGATTTCTCAAGTTGAGGAGTGCTATGCTATAATATACTTCATTGCATACACATTGAGTCATTTCTTATTTTCAAGCTGCCTAATATATCTATAAATAAATATCATTTCTTAAAAGAAATATTTTGACAAAAATATCTTGTTTGAGCTGATCATATTCCGACTCTAATGTGCTGTTATATTCGAATGGATTGACACCACAAATATGAGAGAGGATATCTGAGGAGGCATACAAATCTCTATCCTTAATTGCAACCTGCAAATCAAAGCATACAAGTTAAAAAATTATCTATCTATTTTATTTAGATATGAACAGATTTAGTATTCTACTTTTATTTTTTTTTAGAAGTAGTTTTTAATTATAAGAAAAATGTGTTTAAAAATTTTATTGTATATGAACAGATTTATGGATGTAAGAACTTGATTAGTCGCACTTTTTTAAAAAAATGACTAAAATGTCATGTTATTATTTATTACTCACATTTTCTTAAAATATATGCAAAAATATTATTTATTACTCACATTTTTATCTTTAATAATAATTTCTTAAAAATATAAAGCTTTTGGTAGATGTGAGATTGTAAGGCCTAAAGCATGGTTGAAGATGTTGCTTTTCTTTTTAATATATTTTAAATAAAGGTGACAAAAAGCTAAGGAGTTGTTTGGGATCAATTTTGTTTCCTATTTTTTATTTGTAGTTTTATGTTATTTTTGAAAATTTAGTAACACAATAATTTACGTAATATTTAGTAATGCTTTTTAAATAATGCATGATTATAACTTATAATGCTAGTATTGATTTTATAAAATACAATGAAAGCATAACATCAAAATTAATTTACATAATAGCATTCAAGAATTCATTATAAAGCTCATTATTATAGAGTAAAACGAAGATAAAATACTTTTCACCTTATCATCTTCACTAGTGATGGTTGTTGTCGTGTTTCCTTACTCTTCAATCTTTGCAAACCTTCCTCTAATTCGAGGTCTCTTGTCGGCAAGATTTTTCCGGCATTCATACTACAATAGAATTGATAATCAAGTTTTAAATGTTTTAGAAAAGGCCAATATTAAATAATATATATTTTTAGCTTATTTATGCATGTGACATGCTCTATGTTAGAAAGTGTAAGTATAATACAAGAGAAGGTGATCCAACATCATATATATATATATATATATATATCAAATGAATGAGAAAAATATTTCTCTTTAGATGATAAGTTAGAGATGATGGATCATTGCTAAGAATAATAATGTCTTAATTTTCTTAGTGAAATTCCTTCGCTTTCTTTTCTCCATATATCTTCTGATCTTCTCTTTTTTCTCTTCAACGGAAATTCATCCAATCTTAGAGGTTGATTCATCGAGATTAGATATATTAGGTTCTGGTAAGGTTGTGTCGTCGCATCCAGCAGCTAAAGAATTAATATTCAACTGTTGTTGTTGTGGATGTCTATGGCTCAACAACTATTCAAACATGAAAAAAATAGAAGCATATGTTATTATGAGTTAAACTTTGCACCATTCCGTTTCTTATAATGTTGTAAGAGAAAAATAGTTCTTCCAATCTAAGGCATGTATCCTTTCATTGTTATGCAATGAAAACTAAAAAAAAGGTAAATTATATTCTTTTTAATAAGAAATTTTATGATATTATAATTAGAAAAATTGAAGCAACAACTTTATTTTAATTATTTTAGTTTGGAATTTTTAACTTTACTTTATTATTCTAATAAAATTAAACTAATTATGTCAACTATATTATATGAATTTTAGTGTGGAAAATGAAAATATTAAGTTAAATTTGTTATAAAACTAGATATTATGTTAAAAATAATCATACTAAAGAGATGATAGAAGTACTATTATTTATCAAATATAAATTTGTGTAAAGTAAAAATGATTCTAACATGTACCAAAGATAACATTAATAGAAGACATGCTAAAAGATGATTTTCAAAACATAAGTTTATTGTAACTTACAATATAAGATTAAATGGACTGATTGATATTATAGATTCATAAAGTTGATCCTAAATAGTCGAGATAATATTGACAAGAATGATGATTTAATTTGTTCTCTATTTTAGTATATTAATTCTAATTTTTTTATATTCTTATTATCATTATCGTATTTCTTTTAACTTAGCCTATCCTTCTTTCTTAATCTTTTAATTTTAAATGTCACATTTTCTATTATTGCTTTCCCTTATTTATTTTGCAATCCTCAACAATTCTAGCATATAAATAGTTTTTTTTATTTTCTATGCCTCGATGGATATTATGGTTGTTTCATTAATAGTCTTTTAATACTTATTAATTTTTTGAACTTTTTATTTTAAATGATAAACTTTTTGTTATAATATACACTAGTAGTTTGGCTAAACTTCTCATCCTCATAAGCTACTTTATACTATTTTTATGAATAAAAATGAATAAAAAATTATAATACATGCTATCAAAATCTTTTTTATTTAGAAGATTAATTTATTATCTCACGATCTTCTCAATAAAATTAACTTTACACAAATATCATTTTATGCTAGAAATGATGTATTACCTGCACATTAGTGGAGCCATAACCATATTGTTGAAATGAGCTTTGGTTGTTAGGAAGCATCATGGTCTATTTTGGTAATCCATTTTAACGAAGGCATTGATATTGATTGGTGTTGACATCGCGCATTGGAAAAAAGCCTTGCCCTCGACCTTCATTATATATAGAAAAACTTATCCCCTCCTTATACAAGTCAGTTAAGTTTGCATCCATATTTGGATATTTCATCATTGTTTCTGATGATATGGGTGGCATAAATTGCTCATTGTCATTGTAAATAGATTGTATTAAGCTTTGTTGAGGATAAGGTAGTGGTGCCACTGGATCTTCAAAATGATAATAGGATTTATGGTGCATTATTATATTGTTGATTATCGATTTCTGTCATGACATTTGTAGTAGTTGATATTGTCACTATTTGTTCTGGTGACTTTTGCTCCTCCATATTTAGAATTTGAGGTGATTTTTGCTCCTCCATAGTTAGAAGTTGAAATGGTGGCTCTTCTAAGTAGTCTAGGAAATCTCCAACATCTAATTCAAATTCCTGTTCAGTTTCCTTTAAACAATCCAAAAAAGGATTATGAGATGAAATGATTGAGGTGGAGGAGCCTTCTTCATAAGAGCAATTGGGTGGTTCATTGTAGTCTAGCCAAGTAGCAGCCTCTTCGCTTTGAAAAGGTGTATCTGAAAAGAGTCATTTGTCATAAGGAGGGCTGTGGATTGCTGAATAGAGCGAGGACTCCTGCATTTTTTGAAAAAGGAATAAGAAACAAACATTTAAAAGAGAATAACATAGATTTAACATAATATTATCAATAATATGATGAGCATATAATATTTTAATACTAAAATACACTTAAATTATCAATTGAAAGTTTGAAAAATGCACACAACTAATCAAGAATTAATGCTTCATGATTTGTGGTCTTTAAGAAGGGACACTATTGAAGATAATTGATATATATATATATATATATATATATATATATATATATATATATATATATATATATATATATATATATATATATATATATATATATATATATATATATATATATTTCTAATTGATGATAGTAAAAAAGATAATTTATAATCAAGAATTTTAAAATTTTAAAATGGAGGTTGATATAACTCATTCAAAAAGATAACATGATGTCAAAAAATAATATTCATTCAAAATATGATGAAACTAAGAAAAATCATCTTATGATTGTTAAAGAATTAAATAAATAATAATAATCTAAAAATAAGAATAACTCAAAAAATCCATTTAACAAGGTGGTTGATAAGAATAATAAATTTACAAATATTTATTGAATGATAATAATATTTTGAAATTTCTTTCATCTTTTATGTCAAACTTCTACATCATATGTCTAAGATATTCAGCCAAATAATATTGGCATGCAAATCTTAAAAACTAATTAAAATTGATAAATAAACTTTAAAAAAAACATACTAGATAGAATTGATTTGAATTACCAATATGATAACATCATTGAAATTATTCTCATCATCACCATCGCGGCCCTTCTTTAATCAGATTTCATTTCGTTAAGCCGCTTTGTGTTTCCTCCTTCAATGGCGCAAGTAATAAAATGGAAGAGTGTTTACTTGGAGATAATGAAAGTGGCTTTGGATTGGGATAAGCGGACAAGAGGAGCGAGGAAATAATGAATGTTACTAAAAAGGTTCAAGCGTTTGCCGCTAAAGCTTCTTTCCATCGATGCTTACGGCCTACGACAAAGTCATAATCCTAATTTTAACCTCTTATTTGATCTTGCACCAAATTAACTAGTTCTTATTGCCGCAGGATAAAGGTACAAGATTTCTGAGGAACAAGTCTCATACGCTATGTAATGCATTGTAGCTTTCACCTCGGATCCGAAGGGAACCTTAACTTGTGGTTACGCCAACTCAATCGCTCATAAGAAATGATCCAATTCTATGTCGTTTAGGTTATATTCCTTGCAACATGTCCATGTTTCGATAAATGGTAGATCTTATGGGAAGCGTCATTGTAAATAGAAAACGGAGTTCATGAGATCGTCTTCATTGTTAGGGTTTTCTCTTTTCTTGAAGATAAATTCTATGTGAATGTTGAATTTGTCTATTCATGCGAGATGGATTCTTTATACTATTCAACAATGAAATTAGGGACAAAATTTGAAGGGTATGTTCACAGATATCGGCACAATAGGTTTTTTTTACATAAATTTGCATTTTGTTGTGGGTAAAGTTAGTTGTATATGCTTTTTTTTGGGTCTAGGAAAACTAAGGAAATAATGGTAAGGTTCAATAGTCGTTCATTTGATTCTTTGCATTGTTCTATATTGGCACTCGTTATCCAACTCGTTCTTTTTCTCCGACATGGAAGGTACAGGATCTTTTGGAAAACGGAGTAACGAGTCACATACGGTATGCTCGACATGCGGCCGGAGGAGCTTTCATCTCCAGAAGAGCATCTGCTCTTCCTATGGCTACACAGCAGCTCGCATCCTCAAGTGTAAGAACTGATCCGTTTCTTTATGGTACTTAGAAGCTTCCTACTATAATTTATCATGCACCAATGTTATTTTTGTTGACCATGAACTTATTTTTGATGAGTTGGTTATTGGATTGTTTGTTGAAGCTAAAAGGTATTAGTAGATACAGATTCTCAGAATGTGATAAACCAGAAATGTCTAATGAATATTGCTATTTTGGAGAGTTTTTGAGGTTTACCGTAGTTTTGGATGAGAAGGACATCACATAATAGAGGAAGGATTAATGATTGCTTAAACTTACAAATTTTATTGATCTTTCTTTATGCTGTGAAAGAATTATTGTTAGAGAAATAGTTGGTGCTTGGAATTATTTGTTTTAATTTATGAAGATTTTGTTAATAGTGATCATTGTATGATTATGTTATTGTTCATTCTATATGGTGTTCTTTTTTTTTCCCCTTAAAGTTTTTGCAATAATTTTGATGTAATTAATTATATATATATATATATATATATATATATATATATATATATATATATATATATATATATATATATATATATATATATTTCAATTTTTAGGCTTATGCTTTAGATAGTCAAATGGGTAGAGATTGAGTCACTATGATTTGAACTTGAGTTCAATTAATTCAGAGTTCAAACTTGAGCAATTTTGCAAGTTCAAACTAATTTTATTATAAAGAGAGAAAATAATTTTAATTCAAGTAATTATTATAATAAAATGATAAAAGAATGAAAATAATAAGAAAATAATAAGACTTTGATATATAAAATGATATTTAAATTTCACATATTTTAAATAATTTTGTAGTTAAACTATTGAATTCAAATATATTTTAGGTACATTATATAATAATGTTTTTAAAACAAACCCAATTATAATGAGTTGAGTTAGACAATTTTTTGTTTTCTCATTGAGCATTCATGTCATTTATTGCTGAATATGTTCAAAATGGCTTTGATTACTTACTGCTATTCTTTTGTATTTTTTTTTGAAGAGGATAGTCCTTGCATAACATTTTAATGAATTATCTTGTTGATTGCATATAATTTTTTTAATCAATTGAATACTTAACAAACTTGATTTTGTTTGTTTCTGGTCTCACTTTATATGCCTTTATATATCATTAATGTAAATTTTTTAAGAGAGTTTTTTTTCATGAAATACCTTATTAATAAACTTATTGACCTTGCAACCAATGGCATGTTTTCATTATCACCTTTTTATATTTTTCTTACTCTATTAATAAGCCCAATATTTGAATTCGTACAATATCAACTCTAATTGTGATTTTATAAAATTCACTTAAATTCTTCTGATATCCTCTTATCACAGAAATTTTGAGACACTTCATTTAATATTAATTCTTTTAAGTTATATCATTATATATATCTTCATTCTTCGATATAAAAGGTTATAGATATTTAAATTTATCTTATATAAATATCATATTATTTTTCAATAATATTGATTGATAATTACAGCATACTCACTAATAGTACATATCATATACTTAAATTTTGTACTGTTAATTCTATGGTCTCTATTTTTAAATATTTTCTTCATTATAATAATTTGTCATTAATTTTTTTAAATATCTCATTTGTCTGAATTATATCATTTTTAGCAATCATATACCAAGCCACCTCATTTTAATATTTATTGTATCTTTATAACCAATTTAAAATTTTTTGAACTCGATGTTGATCATTGATGTAAACTTATTATAATTGAAAATTTTTTGAGCATTCAAAATTATTTCTAATACTAGTTAGTGCTCCATCACATACATTTTAAATAATGTCACTATATCTCTCATACATATCTTTGTGCTTTAAAGCACACTAAATCAATTCTCTTAATACGTGATTATATGCCTTCTAAAAGATTAAAATAAAATAAAATCATTTGAATATCATTTTTTAATTAACTGTACTTCTATATTAGGTGTTTTAACATAAAAATCTGTTTCAAAATCTATATTTTTAGCATGAAATCAAATTGGTTCTCCTAAATTAATCTAATTTTTTGAAGCCTTTGTTCCATTTCTTGCTCCCATGAATTCATTGCATTACTCTCTAAGCTAAGTTTCCCATAATTAGCACAATCTTAAATACACTTTCGTACTCAACTAACGATTTGTCTTCCACTTATGTAGGTAGCAATTACTGCATATAGTATTGGCTATTTTAATTAGCTTATAAAACAAACAGCTCCAGTTACTAGCTCTCTGAGACTTGCTTGCTTACAGTCGATTTAGGCTTTAATATTTTTGTTAGGTGACTTGCCCCGAAATCACTATTTGGTGTTATTATGCCTTCTTTCAAAACTAGCAGTGAACAATACAATCAACAAGTTAATAAACTACGCTCTCTTCAAGTTTACATGACTACATAATGAAACTGCTTATTTCTTTTTTTGAGTTTTCAGATTCTATAATTCAAATAGTTGTATGCATGATATGATATTTTTAATGTATTGCTAGCTTGATATCATCAAACATTTGCCATTATGAATCATGAATTAGATAATTCGTGTATCAATGAAATCAGGAGGAAGACTGTTGGAACAAAAAGAACGAGTTATCTTTGCCACTTACCTTGTAGGTTTGTTCAAGAGCAACTTCAGAGAAGGTATTAAGCCATTTCTTTTGTATTTTTAACAATTTTTGCCAATTACCTTTGTTGTATTGTTTAGGACATTGTTCTCACATACTGAATTTTTCTTAGTTCACCATGAATTGAGCTTTGATTTGACAGAAGTCCAAGTGATTTATTTGATCATTAAATTAGTCTTGCAGGAGCCCAAGCTGCACTAAAGAAGAGGCTCTTTCCACTACATTTCAACTTTGTTGATTTTGATGTTTAATTGTTTTTGAGAAATTATCCTGGTTTTGTTGTGGTTAGATTGACTACAATTTCTAGTTTAACTATGCTCAGTACGTGTACTCTTCTTATTTTAAACATTCTTTGGCCTTGAATTAAATTCTTCAATGTAGTGAAGAAAAAAAAAAGTCTTTTTAATGTTGTTTACTTTAAAATTGTACCAGTCTGAGCTCAGCGTTATATTGCACGGAATTATAGTTGTATGTTAGTTGTGGTTTGACAAGGTGTCGCATCATTGAATAACAATCATAGGAAGATTATGTTGATTATAATGGTATTTTTTTAATTGTTCTACTATAACATTGTTGGTGATTTAGATTGTATGTTTTAATCATGCTTCTATTTATTTTGGTTTAACTCTACTTTTTTTATGGTAATAGGAAAAGACTATGAGGCATCCCTTCCATTGGTTTTCATATTATATGAAGCTAATTGATATAGGCTCTAGATTTATCGTCCAAAAACTTCATCAAGAATTTTAAGTGCAACTTATTTAATTCAATGTCAATTGAAATCATGTGTGCTTCTCTCTCCATCCTAGTTAATCTACACTTGTTTATGATTTGTTTGATTCAACTAAAAAAAGATTCAGTTTGAGGTTCACTTTTAGCATTAGTTTTAATCATAACATATGAACTATAAAAAGTTTACACATCATTTACTTTATGCATGCATAATGTGGTGCAAATTTATTTAAACTTTGTAATAGTTTAATGGTACTTAAATTAATATGTATGCCTCAAAAATTAAGAAATACTTAATAGAAATTAAATGTAATCAAGTCAAAATGTGTACAATAATTACGGTAACAAAATTTAAAGTTATATGGTGAAATTTTTTAAAGTATCAAGATGTTTTAATTTTGTAATATCTCATCAAATAAAATATAAGACATTAAGCAAAATCAATAGAAATAAATGGAGGGTGATGATAGCATATCTTGAGTTGAATAATTTTTTGAATTGCATACATCACAAAATAGCACTAGGATCATAAAATTCTAGCTTTCTCTCTCTCTCTCTCTCTCTCTCTCTCTCTCTATTGCTTCGTTTCTCCTCTTACAATTTAAAAACAAAGAGATAATGCATAGGTGATGATTCTTGATAAAAGGTTTTAATATTTATATATAATAAAATAAAAAGACATATTTAATATTATATGAATTATTTAGTTTTAAGTGTCATAGTCATACAAATCTTTTTCTAAATTAAAATTCAGATCAAGCTCGAAAAATTATGAAAACATATTCAAATAATGCTACCCCATGCCTATAATACTTAAGGGAAAATATTTTTAAAAATAGGACTTATAATGAATCTTAAAAAAATATTTGCTATTTGAACATTATAAGTCAAAATTTCATCTTATAATTCTATGGATTACATTATTTTAACTTACCCAAATATTGCAAAATTATATAAAGACAAAATAACTAAAATATATGTTAATAGACTATTAGATATATATATATATATATATATATATATATATATATATATATATATATATATATATATACACTCAAACAATTTTGACATTGAGAGTATTATAGTGCTCTTGAACTAAATTGATTTAGTCCCTATTATTCATGTTCTCATTTTTTCTCATGTATTCATTCTCATGTACTTTTTCTAAGATCATCATATCATCCACATCCAAAATATTTTTCAATCCACTCTCTTTAATATGGGAGAAATGAAGAGAAATTAAATGAGAGAAGATGAGGATGAAAGTAAAAAATGAGTGATAGTATGTGTGTGTGTGTGTGTGTGTGTGAGAGAGAGAGAGAGAGAGAGAGAGAGAGTAAATGAATGAAATGTTTATGTAAGGTTTCATTGGAGTAAATGTTTTTATGAGATAAGTTGAGCAAAGAGGTACTAAATAAATAATTCCATTTTGACTCAAACAAATCTATAAGAAGAGATCCATAAAATCTTATATATGTAAATATATATGAAATTTATCATTGTTATGAGAACATGAGCACTCCAAAGGAACATTATTCCAATGAGTAATTATTTCTCTAGAGACCAAAAAAATAATCTAAATTAAAAGTCATGCTTAAATTTTAAAATCATTAAAAAATTTATCAAAATATAATATAATCATTATAATAAAAACTCTTATGGTTTAAGCTAAATCACTCCAATAGAGAATGAATCATTATATTCTAATAACACATTTCAACAAATAAAGTCTATGAAATGCATCAAGGAAATTTATTAAAGGGATATAAATTAGCTCAAAATGTAGAGAAGGAATAGAATAAAAATATATATATATATATATATATATATATATATATATATATATATATATATATATATATATATATATATATATATATATATATATATATATATATATATATAATATATGATATAATATCTTAAGATACTAAGTGATTGATATGATACAAAATACTATCTTAGAAGATATAAACATCACCTTACAATGGACATAATCACCTAATAAGGACTCCCCGAGGTAGATGAGTTTTTGTATACACCAGAGATCTTTCTCCCACTTTACATGGATAAAGTAAATCATGGTTTATTTTAAGTTGGGTTCTTTAGTTTCCTATGGAGGCAAGCCCTCATAGTTAATTACATTCCAAGAAATGAAAGTTTTCTAAGAACACTTTTGATTAAAGTAGTCAATAAGTATCTCCAAAGATTTCAAAGCTAAACTATCAAAAGATTAAGTATTTTTAGAAATCAAATGAAAAAGTTCAAATAGAAAGGCTTATTTATGATTACATAGAAGATAAATAGAGAGCACCCAAGATATTAGGAAGTATAGTAGATACTCAAATCTACCCTATAATGAGGCTTTATACTTTTGAAAAAGAGAATTTACTTTTGTTTAAGTTAGAATCTCATTAGAATACTAGGGCTTATAGTCCAACAATACAAGATTGTGAAAATACCTAAGAGGTGATGACTTATACTCGTGGCCTGAAGGAAATAAGTAGCATCTGAATATAAATTTAAAATGCTTTAGCATAAGCTAGAAGCTTGACCTAAGTTTAATCAAAAAAATGGAATATAATGGTTTATCTCCACAAGAGGGAATAGACACATTCTGACTCTTTTGGATTTACAACCGCTTGGAGTGACCGCCTAATTCTATGCTTTAAAATCATGTAGGTTGGTCTTATATAGATGCAAGACAACTAGGCTATTATTTAATTGGGAAGAAAGCTAAAGTCTTAAACTCACTCCCTCACAGATTAGATAATGTTTGGTATGCAAGCATGACTTAGACTAATGTTAAAAATTTACAAATTTTGGATTATTTTGACACATTCATTCATTTTGGAAAATTATGCCTATATGCATGATGAAATTAAGTCTTGGGCTAAATCAATTAGAAAAGTGTTCTCCACTACAAGGGATTGCTCTTAAAGGTCAAGTATATCCTCAATCATGCAAGAGTGAATACCCTCCCTATTCAAGAGTGACACAATAATATGTTATAACATATAATATTTAGCTAATGGGTTGCTAAATATTTTATTATCTTGATTAAAAATCTAAGATTTAAAATGAGATTATAAGTTATATTAAAATTTAGTTATGAGTTATTTAATGGGGATATAAAATTTAATTTTATTCTAAAGAGCCTACCACATCTAAGCCACACATCAAATCATCACAATTAAAGAAACTTATGAAAAGCATGTCATTTCTATTACGTAAACTAAACACAACAATCAAATATTTGAATTTTATAAAAGAATAAAAGGCTAGTGTGGTCGAAAATGCAATACACTCAAAAAAAAAGAAAAAAGTTGGGTAGCTCTACCCTTATATAACCCATTATAACTAACTTTACAAATGAAATAAATATTATGGGTCTTCAATCTTCGCCTTCTTTTTTTCTTTGGATCTATTTGCTCAGGCTTTACATGACTTCTAAAGTCCAGCTTCTCATCCTAAATCCCATAGTACTAATCCTTATCCTATTACAAAAATTACACTTCTATGAAAGATGAAATCTAACAATAGCTACAAAACATACATTAGTTAAACAAACATACAAGCCAAGAAATTATATTTCATATGTTTGGACTTAGCACCCTACACTTGGGTTGCCAAACCCACTTGTCATAATTAGATTATGCTTAGGAGCATAAACAACACTTGCAAGCAAGAATATTTATGTTTATTTATTATTACATCGACCTCTTTAGCACATTCCCTTGCATAAAATATTATTAAGCTATTAACGACCTAACATCCATTCTACACATAAACATTCCTAACATCCAATCTAAAATATTATATCATAAAACAAAATATATTATCATAACATACACGAGCCTAACTTAACATCGGTGACTTAACATTCTAATGTATGTGCTAAGGCTTAGTATGGTGTGTCTTGATTAAGCTTTAGAAGTTTGATTGTCTAAAGTTTTAGAATTGTTTAAATTAATCGATAGGGATGGTCTCACTTCAAATATTTTAATGAATTGATTGATTATAACTTACATTTTCTTTTTTATTTAATGCCTACTTAACATTTAATTATTATAAAAAGAAGAAAAAGGTTTGACCACTTTATCCCTACCCTAAGTTGTTTTCTAAAGGTATATGATCATGGCTTTGGTTTCCTTAGTGAACCACTTATGAATATTTTATCAAGCTTATGTTTAGATTAGTTTTAAGGAACCTTATTCAAGCATGAAAGGCATCTTAAGATTAATGAAATTGAGTCACCATCACATGAATAACATTCCATTACTTCTTTCCATTTTCAATAACATACACACTCTTTCATTTTTTCTTTTTTTTTTTTTTTGTTCTTAATATTTGATTTAATATACATGTTTGTGCATGCAATCTATTGACCTCACTTTTGGAGTGAGGATTCAATCTTCCATCATAAGTCTAGGAGTCTTCTGCAAGAACTCTTAATCACATGACACTTCTAGTGCCTAAGTGAACACTTAACCTAAACCTAGAGAATTTAGGAGGTTTTGCCATAGGATTAGGCTAAGCCTTGGGACTCAAGGTGACTTACCCATCCTATGGCCTAAACAAGCTCGTGCCTACCTCCTTAGCCAAAATCCAGATTAAACCCAAATTTAATGAAACTCACCAGAAATCTAAATCAAACATATTTGAATTAAAATCTAAATTCAATTGAGCTTGGGATGAGGTAATTAAAATGATTAACTCAATTAACCCGTTTAAACTCAAAATCACTTAAGTCCAAATAAAATCAAATTAAATCAAATCAAAAGCACAGAATTAATACATAAACACCAACAAACCCAAAAGATAAAATAAATAAACTGACGAGACACAATAAATCATTTGACCTAAAGTCGACTCATGTGAGCCCCACCAAGTCAAAAGTTAAAATATCAAAATGTAGCCAAATTAAACCACTCCAAGAATTCAAAATCATCAAATGAAAATGTTTAAATAAATATAATTCTAAACAAATCTGAATCAAAAGAGGTCTTATGTGGTTTGATTTGACCACTTAACTCAAATAAACTCAAATAGGCTTCATTAAGGTAAATCCAAATCAAATAAAAAACATATATAAATAATCTAAATCAAAAATTCAAAATCAATTGAAAATCTTAAATAAACATAATCCAACCTTTCCTTGGATTTAATTTAAACAATTTGGACATTTGAATTAATTGAACCCAATTTAACCTATTAAATTTAAAATGAATCAATTTTAGTTAATCAATCAAATCAAACTTAAAAAAAATTAAATACAAACATGATAGATGAATAATCAAACATAAATAAAATTAAAATTTAATTCTAAAATGGCTAATTGAGTTAAGGAAGCTAACTTAATTCATTTAGGCCAAAAGAATTAAAACTTAATCCAAATTAAATGAAACCAAGTAAGCACAAATATTACAAATGATCAATAAGATATAATTAAAATCATATCTATATTATCAACAGAGTAATCATGCTAGAGAAATCAATTTGACTTATTTGAGTCAAATAGATTAAGCCTAACATAAACTAAATCAAAACCCCAAAAATATGAATTAATTGAGCTTCAAATCATTCAAGGATAATAATTTCAATCACCATCTAATGTTGATTGATCAAATAAAATTAACACAATGTAACCCAAATTAAAACAAACTCAAATGAATCAAACCAAACATTCAATTTTAAACTTAACTCAAGTGAAATTAAGTTCAACTCATAGCATACTTAGGACTTGGCTTGGGCAGCCAATCAACATCATAAAAGGTGAGGTGGCCATAAGGAATGATGTAGAAGCCATGTGTGGAGAGAAGAAAAGACAAACCCATGCACATGAAGTCAAACCTCCTCCCCACTCATCAATTCCTCCCCACTCCTTTATTGATTGAAGCTGATCATACAACCCAAAAAAGGAGACTTTGGAAGCAAAAATCTAAGGTTTCCAATCACCCATGACCAACCACCCCCAAGCTCCCATCACCATTAATGGTGATTTTCAGCCACCATTAAGAGGGGAGGAAAGTAGGCCTCAAATGTGATTCCATTTGCATTAGTCATCCTCCAGAAGCTCCTATGAGAAAAAAGAACCTATCTCCCACTCCTTTTCGACGTGAAATCACCCAAATCGAGTGGATGCTAGCGAGGAGGTGGCGGCTGTCTGACATTCCAAGGGAAGGCAAGAGCCCATAATCATTCCAAAGCTTCGTCTCGCATCCAAGAGCATGTTCAAATCAACTTGGCCACTGGAAACTATCCCCGGTGAGGTAATTTTCGAATCCCATAGCCAACCATAGGATCTCTTATTTATGATAAAGCTTGCATAATTTTAGGAAAATCCATTAGATACCCTTGCATTTTTCATTTTGAATGATCCTAATGGAAAGTGGGCATTTTTTAGTGAGATTTGCTAAAATTCCCGAACAAACCTACAACGCCCATTTTTCCAGTTTCTCCTTCCGATTTTGGGAAGAAAGTACACCAGCCATCTGATCTCCTATTAATAGGGATGGATGGCTAAGATTAGAACATTAAGAGATCCAATTTCAGCCTTTTGATCACACCATTCAATTTGGACCGTTCATCTTTGATCGATGGTCTGATCGAACGGGCAGTTTCTTGCTCATTTTCCATGTGGAACTGCGTGGCCTTATCACACTATGACACGCGTAATGCTTGATCCAGTCACCTGTGTGGCACTGATAGGCTTAAGTAGAAAAATAGGGATTTTTAGAATTTAAAAATTACCAAGAGTGCTTGAAACTTCAAAAAATCATAGAAAATAAAATACTTAACAAAAATACAAATAAAAGCTTGTTGGATTCGTCTTTCCGAGATGAATCCAATAAACACAAAATCCCAATTTCTATTGGGTATTTTGAGCTTAATTTAGATTTTAGTGTAAATCAAATTATATTAATTAATCAAAAAATAGAAATTAGATTGATCTGAATTTTTTAGGGATTGAAATTAAGGTTAAAATACACATACCATGATGAGTGAATTAGGAGATATTGAATTTTAAATTTCAAATGTTTAATTTTTTGAATTATTTAATTGTAAAATCTAGAAAATTATAAAAATCTTTAAAATAGCTTAAATCACTTCAATTAACATCTAAGATCCTTAAGAAAATGATATGATATGATCTTAATAAAACCTAAAATAAATAAATAATTAGGGTTAAGATTTAAGAAATTAAAGAATGAATTAAAGCTAAACTCATAAAAATTTAAATTTTAAATCAAAATCAGAAATAAAATAACACTTAAACAATTGTTAATCAAATCTCAAATCAGAAAAATATCACATAAACCTTAACCTTAAAACACTTAGCCAAACGATCTAAATTAAATAAAATCCTAATTAATTTGACAAGAAGGTTATGATCAGCCCATGGTTAAATCTTAATTAAGCAAATCATAATGAAATAATTACACTTTAATTAGAATACTCAGGTAATCTTTAAATAAGTTTAATATTCATTGGCTAACTAAATTTAAGTTAATCATTTAATTAGAAATCAAACTTGATTGATTATCAATCCAATCTCAGTTAAATGAATAGCTTAGAATATTGATTAATCAAGTTAATAAATCTTCAATTAACATGAAATTTAATCAACTATTTGGCCAAGAAAATCATATCTAGGTTAATGATAAGGAGTTAATCAAACTAAATTAAATTGATCATCAAACCAAAATAATCAATACATAAACTAAATGACTAAATTTAAGGAATTAAACCCTTAATTGGAATTCAATTA
Source organism: Cymbidium sinense (assembly GCA_021442155.1). NCBI lineage: Eukaryota > Viridiplantae > Streptophyta > Magnoliopsida > Asparagales > Orchidaceae > Cymbidium > Cymbidium sinense. The sequence continues at coordinate 85,445,332 of CM038232.1, read as the reverse complement.
AAAGAGCATGTTAAACTTCAACTAATTATAAGTTAATTAGAATATATTCACCAATCCAAATCAAGTTTAAGTGAAACAATAAGATTAATAAATCTAAATCTAAATAACATTAAAATAATCCAATCAATAATAATCATATAAATTGAAATCTTAAATTGAAACTCAAGAGAAAAGAATTAAATATTAATTCAAAGGATATTGAATTATCAAAATTTAATTAAATCAAAACATCTAACCCAAAATTAATTGATCAAAATACATGAAGATTAAACAAACTCAAATTTTAAAATCTAAATCAAATCAAACAAACATTAAACAAATCAAATCAAATCAATTTTGTTGAATCATTTACATGAATTTAAATGAGCTAATTAAGATACTTAGGTTCTTAATTCTTAGAATAAACTTTCATCTCAAGATGAAAGTTTCATTCTATTAGGATTAGGATGTTGAATGAAATAGATTTGTTCTAAGCAGAATTTATCTTATTCTTCATTCTTTAAAACCTAAATTCAACTTAAACATAAAAGTGAACTTAAAATTGAAACAAAAAAATAAATCACTAAATCATTTGAATCAAAACCATCCAATGGTAAAATTGAACAAACTCTGAATTCAAATCAAACTTTAAAATGAAACAAAGCCTGAATAGACTTGCCACACAAGCCTTCTTCTCACACACTAGAATACTAAGTCACCACTTCTAGCTTTAGGTTAGGACGGTGTATGTGTGATGTTGTGTTTTATTTTGATGTAATATTTTAGACTGGATGTTAGGAATGTGGATCTATTGACTTCACTTTTGGAGTGAGTTTTCAATCTCCTCATCATAGATCTAGGACTCTTATAGACACTAAAAGTTTCTTAATCTTAAGACACTTCTAATGATTAGGTGAACACTTAACCTAAGCCTAGAGACTTAGAAGGGTTAATCATAGGATTAGACTATGACTTAGTATTTAGGGAAATCAAATACTCTATGGCCTAAACCCAACCCATGTTCACATTCTCAAACCAAACCTCAAATTCAAATACCAAATCCAAATCCAAATTCTAAATCAAATGATTGAAACCCATGATCAAATCCAAAATCAAAATCATTCCTAAGCTCTATGATTTTATTATATTGACTTGGCCCTTAATTAAATTCAAATCAATCCAAATTCAATTTATTTTCTCCAAGATCAACTCAATCCCTCAATTATTTATCAAATTCAAGTCTAAATTCAACTCCAAATGATTGAAACCTAATATCAAATCCAAGCTTCAAATCCCTCTTAAGCAGTATGATCCACTTTCATTTAAAAAATATTCAAATCAATTCAAACTCAATTGATTTTCTTATGAATTAATTATTCCATCAATTATTTTCATAAATATAAATGAAATCTATATTCAAATGATCAAAACTAAATCAAACTAAACCAAGCCAAGCTCCAAACCCTCCCTAAGTAATATGGACCTACCTTCATAAGCTTAACCAAATCTTAACCCAAATCAACCCAAAATCAGTTGATTTTCTCATGAATCACTCATATATTTGATCATCTTCATAAATATAAATGAAACCCACATTCCAATGACAAAAATTAACTCAAACTAAATCAATTCTCTTCTAAGCCCTTTTGACCTACTTTCATGAACTTAGCCAAATTTTCCTTTAAACCACTTCAAATTCAATTGATTTTCCACAAGTCATTTATATCTTCATTTATATTCACAAATATAAATGAAATATAAACTCAAATGGCCAAAACCAAATCCAAAATCAAATCAAAACCCAATCTAAACCCTTTGAGCTAATTCCTTGGACTTAGCCAAATCCTATCTAAATCAAGCCAAAATCAATGGATTTTCTCTTGAATCAATTATTCCTTCAATCGTCTATCTAAATATAAATGAAACTTACAATCATCAAACCAAATTGAAATCAACCCAAGTCAAGCCCAACTTAGTCCTTTTGACTTAAAAATTCCAAATGAATTAAAACCTATCATACTCCAAATTGATTGCAGTTGAATTTATATTTGAATCCTAAACTCATACATAAATTCAACTAAACCTTAATCAAACTAAAGCCAAGCCAATTAACCCATTTAGGTTCAGTTGACCCAAAGTGACCTAAAGAACCTATTTGAACCAAGTTCTAATTCAACCCAAATTGGATTGAACCAAGCCCATCCAAACCTCATACCATGACCATTGATCACCCTAAGATGATCGATTACCTTAAATTGGGTCAAACCAAGTCAACTTGATCATTTGACCAAGTCAACCATATGAACCAAAGCTAGCCAAAACTCATCCTACACCAAATTAATTGAAACCATTGATTCACATTAACCCATAAACAATGATTGAACATGACTTGCCCATCAATTGAGCTAAACCACCCCAATTGACCATTTGACCCAAGTTGACCTAAATTGACCTAAAAGGCTAAAATAGGTCAAACCATGACCCAACCCAAATTGATTGCAAGAAATGGCTCAAGTTCATTCCAAATTGATTATTGAACTTGACCAATGCCATAATTGAGCCCAGTTTGGCCAATTGACAACCTAGCCCAAATTGACCTAAAGGGTCAAATTGGCCTAAAACCAAATTAAATATAAATTGATTCAACCAAGGCCTACAATCATCTTTAATTAACCAATTGAACTTGAACCAACACCTAACCCAAGCCAATTTGACCAATTTGGTCAAATTGGTCAACTTGACCCATTTGACCTATATGAATCCAAATATGCCAAAATCAAATCTAGGCCAAATTGATTGAAACCACTTAAACCAAAACACTTCAAATCATCATTTGAACCTAACCCAAGCTTTGGTTTGACCCAATTTGATCAATTGGTCAACCTAACCCAACCTAGCCTAATTTGACTTATAAGGGTCAAATTGAGCCAAACCCCTTGAAAATAAACCTTGGCCACTTGGAACTTGACCAAACCCAACCCAAGCACATCTTGGGTTAGCCCAAACCCAATTGGAGCCAAACCTAATGAGATCTCCCTTGGATATGCCACCCCACATAAGATTTTACCAAAAATAGCAAAGTCCACTTTCCTTTTCCACTTGGCGATACCCCAAATGGGTCACCCACACTAGGCACCTAGCCCAACCCATGTGGGCTAGGTGCCATGACCAAAGGGAGGTGAGTTAACTCACCTCCCTTAACAAATCAAGAACGGATCCAAGGAATGTCCCAAATCTTGCCTTGAGCTCCATGCCAATCTTTCCTCCAACCAAAACTAGCAAAGTGGACTTGATGGAGACAACTGGTGCTCAGCGGTGGCTAGCCAAAAATGAGGAGCTTGATTCATCCATCCCTCACAAGTAATCGAAGGGTATACTCCCTCAATTCACACGGGAAACTCCACCATTCAACTCTTTCAAGCTTCTAAGAGAGATTTTGAACTCCTTAGCATGCTCTCGAGCATTCCCAAGGCTTCCTTAGTCAAAATTTCTCCTTCTCGAGTGAAGCCAAAATAGGACAAGCATCCTCTGATCCAAACTCCACCAATTCTCCATTTGGATCAAATTTCTCCTTCCCACACCATCTCCTCAACCTATCAAAGCTAAATGAATCATTTCTAGAGCTCCAAATCCATTGGAGGTCAGAGTTTGTTCAAAGCCAAGCATCCAAAGCATGGGAGTTGCCTTCTGAGAGATCCACATGGAATTGATCCAATTGTTGCTCACCGCCGCTTTTAACAAAAGCATCAATACCGCCTTAGCTGGTGAGGTAAATCCATGAAGCTGCATGTATACTGATCATAGCCGTTAGATCTCCTTAGATCCTTTGTGGTGTGGGATCGATTTGGAGTGGATCCGAGCTCGGGTGAGCTTGGATCGCACGAGTAATGGCGGACGAGCTCCCTCTCTCATCGCTCATGGAAAGGTATATCACGTTGTCCGTTCAGCGTGATCGGGACGGACGGTCATGATTAGATCTAATAGATCCGATCGATTTTATCCTTTGTTAACCTTATATTTAATCGTGGTCGTCAGATCTTAGATCGGGTGGTGTAGAAGAAAGCGCATCCCGCTGCTAGCTAACTCAGCAGGTGATGTGACAACTTAAATAGTCAATCCCACATCACCATGTGGAAAGTGTGGCCATGTGGCACTGAAGGGATTCAATTTAATTAAGGCAAATTAATTTATTTTTAAGGCTAAAACTTCATAAAATCATAACAAATCATAGAAAAATTTAAAAAATACATATAAATGCTCATTTTGAAGGTATTTTAGAGAGGAATCCATTAATTGATTATGAATAGTAGTCAGAGCTTAATTATAGTATAATTAAAAAATTAATTACCTTAGTTACTCCCTAATTAAGTAACTAATTAACCTCAAACTTTTTGAGATTATTTAAGGGGATTACCTCTGCCTCCCCTAATTTTCATGGGAATTGTTGGTTAATTAATTAGGAAAATTAATTGATTAAGCATTAATTACATTCTTAACTTAATTAAGGGATAATTAAGCATATGAATAGTAAATTAATTATTTAATTGGGTCATTTATCACTGTTTAATAGTGAGGAGACTTATGGAATGTGATTGGGATCTCTCTCATAATTTCTTTCTCTAAGTTCACCTTACTTTTCAAGAAAATTAATTAGGGATCAATTGGCTAATTAATTACTTAGTTTAATTAAAATTTAAAACATATCAGAACCTAATTAATTAATTGAGGGTAGACCTTTAGGTGTTCAATAACCTAAAGACATCTAAGAAAGTTATGGTTAACTCACATGTGTGGGAAAGCCATAAGTGTACTTAATTAAAATTTCTTAATCTAATTAATCAATAATTATGAGCTAATTGCATTAGGCCCTTTCATTTCATAGGACCATTGCTAATTTACTTTTCAATTCATTTGCATATCATGTTTGCTCACAATTGTTAGGATAATTACTTTAAAGCAACATAGGTAATAGTTAATTAATGAACTTAATACATATGACAACTTAATTAATCCATAAAATCAACTTAATTGTATTCCATTAAATCTAATAAATTCACAAATAGGGGATGTGATTAGGATTAACAAACTTCTTCTCACATTCCTTAAGTCAAATTGAACATGAGATTAAAAATGACATTAAAAAGCTTTGGTTTACTTTAAATAATTTTATTTGTTATGATTGTCCTTAGGAATTAATTTGATTGAATGAAATCATGTGTTTATGTTCACTTATTTCTTTCCAATCATGTTAAATATAGTGTGTCATTTGATCCATACATCCATCTCTTTTCAAAATTAATTAAATCAAATGAGGTTTCTTTTCATGTTAAGCTTGCATGTGTTGATTTAAATTAATATATGTGTGGCTACTATCACTATTAAATCCAAATATATTTTTCAAAAGCTTATAAAAAATCATAACATATGTTAGGATGCTAGTTATAAATACATAGGTATGCATGTGATTATACCTTAAGTGTATGAAGTGAAGTCTTTTCCTTTATTCACATGTTGATTTACATAAGTATGAATATAATGGGTATATAGCTTAGACATAAATATAAAACAATGGCACGTACTCATTTGATTTCATTCTTATGTATCTTTAATATAAGAATTTGGATAGAGCTTTAAATCATATACCTAAATAATTCCATTAAACAAAATACAATTTCTTGCATGATTTTCATCCTCTTAATTATGAATACATATGTATGTATTTAAGAAAGTGGGTATATAGTCTGGACATCTCGAGAATACGAGGCTTTAGCTAGCCCCAAGGAGGTCATTTGATTATCTCACTTCCCAAGTTAACAAATGCATGCACTTGCTTATGTCTTTTATACATGTATATGTATGTTTAATTAGAGAATGACAATTCTCTTTTCTATCAAAAATACATGCATTCATAATTGTTTAAGTTGTGGAATTAATTAATTATGTGATTGGGAACTCTCTTCCTTACATTCATGTATACAAATTTACATAAGTATGAATGTAATGGGTATATAGTTTGGACATCTAGGAATATGAAGCTTTAAGTAGCTCCAAGAGGTCATTTGATTACCTCACTTCCCTAGTTAACAATGACACATACCTATTTAATTTCACCCTTATGTATTTTCATATAAGAATTTGGATAGAGCTTTAAAATCAATGTGATTAAATAATTACATCATAATATATATATATATATATATATATATATATATATATATATATATATATATATATATATATATATATATATATATATATATATATATATATATATATATAAACTTTAAATATGCATGTTCACATCCATCATTTAAGTGTGCTAAAACATGTTGTATGTATAGGTATACTTAGGATTTAATATCATGTGCACATTACATGTGATGAAAAGGAATAGTTTAACATATGTCATGTGGTAACAATTCAATCAAATTAATTTTAAGATGCCTTTCATATTGAATGAGATTATTTAAGGTGGACCTAAACTTATGATTAATTTAAAATATATAATAAGCCAATCACTAAAGAGAATTAAGTCAAATTAACATGCTTTAGGAAGTGACTTAAGGTAGGGATGAAAGAGGACAATCCTCTTTCTTCTCTTTATAACACTATTGACCTCACTTTTGGAGTGAGTTTTCAACTTCTTCATCCAATAAGGACTCCTCTAAACACTAAGAGTTTCTTAGTCTTAAGACACTTCTAGTGATTAGGTTAACACGAACCTAAACCTAGAGACTTAGGAGAGTTAGCCATAGGAATAGGTTATGCCTTAGGGATATTAGGAAAACTTGCCTACCCTTTAGCTTGAACCAAATCCTTACTTTCTTCTTCCAAGTCAAACTTCAAATTCAAACCAACTTCAAATTCAAATCAACTCAAACTCAAATCCAACTCAATTGACTTTCTCAAATCTTAAATCAAATCCAAAACCTTTTCTAAGCTCTTTGATTTCATCTTATGGACTAGCTCAAATTAAATCCAAATCACTCCAAACTCAAAAGATTTTCTCATAACCTATTTATATCTTCATTTATATTCACAAATATAAATGAGATTTAAATTCAAATAACAAAACTAAATTCAAAACTCAAGTCCAAATCTAACTAGAATCCAACTTATACTCTTTCAAGTCAAATCCTTGAACTTAACCAAATCAAATTCAAATCACTCCAAATTCAAAAGATTTTCTCATAATCCATTTATATTCTCATTTATATTCACAAATATAAATGAAGTATAAATTCAAATAACCAAAATCAATTCAAAACTCAAATCCAAATCTAACCAAAATCCAACTTATGCTCTTTCAGGTCAAATCAAACTTAGACAAATCATTCTCAAATCAATCCAAACCCTTGGATTTTCTCTTCAAACAATCAATCCTTCAATCATAAGCATAAATATAAACATAAACTACAATCATCAAACCAAAATCAAACTAACCCAAGTCAAACTCATGTTCACCCTTTTGACTTGAAATTATCAAATGAATCAAAACCCATTTGACTCCAAATCACTTGTAATTAGATTTATATTCCAATCACAAGTCCATATGTGAGCTCAACCTAACTTGAATCAAGCCTTGATCAAGCCAATTGACCCACTTAGGCTCATTTGACTCAAAGTGACCTAAAGGACCTTTTTGAGCAAAATTCTAATCCAACACAAATTATAAAACTAAGCCCATCTAAGCCTCACATTGTGAGCAACAATCATCTTAGGATGATCAATCACCTAAATTGGGTCAAACCAAGTCAAACCTAGCCTTTGACCAAGTCAACACTTAGCCCAAATGAAACATAAACTAGCAAATCCACCATAGGCCAAATTGATTGAAACCATTAATCTAAACCAATCCATAATCAATGATTGAACATGATCAAGATATCAATTAAGCCAAACCAAGCCTAATTGGCCACTTGACCCAAGTTGACCTAAAAGTCAAAATGGGTCAAATCTTAATCTAAGCCAAATTGATTGTAACCAATGGGTCAAATTCATTCTAAATCACTTGTTGAACTTGTCCAAAGCTTCAATTGACCAACTAGACCCAACCTAGCCCAATTAACCATAAAACCAACTTGACCTAAAAGGTCAAACCAACTTGACCTAAAAGGTCAAATCAACTTGAAATCAAACCAAATCAAAATTGATTGAAACCAAACCTTGCAATACATTTCAAATGATCAACCAAGCAAACCAACTATGACCTAACCCAATTGGGTTAAATGGGTCAAATTGGTCAACTTGACCTAAATGAACCTAAATGATCCAAAACCAAATATAAATCAAATTGAACCAAACCAATGACACCCATAGGCTACAAATGTAATTTGAACTTATCCTAACCCATGGTTTGACCCAATTTGACTAATTGGTCAACTTGACCCAAGTTGACCCATTTTGACCCAATGGGTCAACTTGAGCCAAATCATATCAAATTAACTCCAAATTCATTGAAAATTAGCATAACCCATTTTTCAATCATCTCAAATTTCCAAATCAAAATCAAAAATGACCATTTTACCCCTAGGTCAAAGGGTATGACCAAATTCACTTAGAATTTGGTCATATTCTTTCTCAAGGTCACTTGGCATCTCCCTAGTGGTCCATTTGGACACCAAGGAGGGTGGTGAACATGACCCAATGGGTTTGAGTTAGCCATGACCCAACCCAAAGCATACCGACCCCTCCAATGCAAATTGGCCACTTGGATCACCTCATACACTCACTTAGCACATGCACACTCCCTCTCCTCCCCTCCACTACCTAAAATGAATCACATGGAGTGCCTAATGAAAAAACAAACTAATCAATCCAAGTAATTGATCAAAAATGGCAAAGCTAGTCTTGGTCGTCGAATCCAAGGAGGGGAGATATACTCCCCCTCATTCTCACTCAAACCACCGAGATGACATTCGATTGAGCCTTAAGGATCGAAAGCAAGCTTCTCCAAACTTCCCAAAGCCATTTCCAAGCCTCCTCAATTTCTTCTTCTCAAGTTTATTTAAAGCCAAAAAGGGAGGTGAGGGAAACTCAACTTACTCAACTCTCCATCAAATTCAAATTGCTCTTGCAAGCACCATCAAGGCACCTAATTGAGTTCACTCAAGGTGTTTCCCAAGTCACCAAGCCACGAGAAGGGGGATTTTGATCAAAGCTGAAAGCCATTGAAGGGGAGCTTGGTCAACCAGAAATTTACTTCAAATTAAAGCTTGATGCCTTCAACAGGGCTTTGTGTCTACTAGATGAAACTACCTCCATTGGAAGTGTCGGTGATAGCCTCCAGTAAGGTATTGCTCAAAACTAATCCTAAGTTAAAAAATGCTTGGTTCTTTGTGAAGGGAATTGTAATCCCATTAGATCTTAGCCATTGGATCTCTTGCTTGTGCCCCTCCAAAGGTGTGCGATAAATCCTAGCCTAATCTGAGCTCAGGTGAGCTTGGATTAGGTATTGGAGGATGGACGACATCCGTCTCCCATAGCTTAGGCAACAATAAATCATGAGCCATCCATTCCGCATATTTTGGATGGATGACCCTGATTAAATCGATGGATCCATAAGCCCTTTAGAACCAGAGAGAATCCGATTGATAAAGGAAAAGCGTTAATGACATACACCGATGTGATAACTTAAAAAACCAATCCCATCGCGCAACATGGAAAGCGTGCCGCATCAGCAGTCTATGTGGCGTCGATGGGATTAGTTAAATAATTAGGCTATTTTAATTATCCAATAATCATAAAAATTTCATAAACTCATAATTAAATATATAAAATATCTAAAAAACATAAATGAGGGCTAATTTTAAAGGTATTTTTGTGGGAAATCCAATAAAATTATTTCTAATTGATTTTGAATAGTGAATTTTCCTTAATTAGGGTTTAATTAAAAACTTAATAACCTTAATTACTCCCTAATTACTTAATTAATTAATTCCAAATTTCTTAGACATGTATAGTGGGATGAATTCTGCCTCTCTTAATTTTATTAAAATTTATTATTAATTTAATTAGCAAAATTAATTAATGAACCCCTAATCGCCCCCTTAATGTAATTAAGAGTAATTAAGCATATGAACAATGATTTAATCCCTTAATTGAGATAATTAAATATTATTTAAGTAAGGAGGAGGTTTATGGAATGGTTTTGGGATATTTTCCCTTAGCTATTCCCTAAACCCCTTTCTTCCTTAATCCAAACATAATTAAAGATTAATCCACTAATGATCTACTTAATTAGTCTAATCAAACTTTTAAAAATCAATATGGAGTTAATCATCTTAATCTTGGGTAGATTCTTAGGTGGTCGATAACCTAAGAAGTTTCAAAGGAAATTATAATAAAATTATATGTGTAAGATAGTTATGAAAGTACTTAATTAGACCCTTTAACTTAATTAATCAATAATTGTGAGCCAATTGCATTAGGCCCCTTTATTTCTTAGGTGCATTGCTGATTTAAATTCCATGTAATTGCATATCATATGTTGGCATATAATTACTTGTTTAATTATGTTAAAATAATATAGGTAAAGGGGTAATTAATGGATTTAATTCACACCTTAACCTAAATAGAACATAAAATCAACTTAATTGTTCTAAAATTAAACTAAACCAATTCACATATGGGGAAATGGGTTAGGACCCATAACTCTTTTCACATTTTCTAAGTCAAATCAAATTCAAAAATAAAAATCTCTTTAAATAATTTTGATTCACTTTAAATGATCTTATTTTATAGGATTTCCTTTAGGAATTAATTAGGGTGAATGAAGTCATATGCTTACATCACTTTATTTCTTTCCAAGCATGCTAAATGTTGTTTTCCATATGAAATCATGCATTCATCTTTTAAAAAAATCAATTAAATAAAATATTTTCCTTCTATGTCAAATTGCATATTTTGGCTAAAGTTAAGAATATGTGTGGCTATTATCACTATTAAATCAAAAATTATTTTCATAACCTATGAATCAAAGATTATGAATGAAGTGATGCTACTTATAAATACTTATAAACTTGCATGTGATTATAGCATAAGATGTGTTTTGTGTAGTTTTCTTCTTTTCTCTTAATATGCACTTGTATAGGATTTGCAAAGTGTATAGTTCATTTGAAAAGAACATAACACTTACCTAAATCTATTCCTATGCTCTTCTATGTTATGATTTAAGAAGAAACTTCACACTACACATAAATTATACAACTAAATCAAACACAAAAAATCTTTTGCATGATTCTTCATCCATTTATTTCCCTTTTGTACATTTAGGTATATTAGTCTGTACATCCCGGGGTTGTGAGGCTTTAAGTAGCCCCAAGTAGGTCTTGTACCTTACACCCCTGGTGTAGAAAATAATGGCATACTCACTCATGTCTTTTATACATGTGAATGTGCATTTAGCTAATGGATAAAAGAATCCCTCTTTTCTACATAATGAAATCATGCATTCATGGAATATCCAATGTTTCAAAAGCAACATCTCTTTGCATTCATCATTAAGGTGTGCTAAGATTTGCATTACATGTATAGATATGCTTAGGATCATTCATGTGCATGGTATACATGGTGGAAAGAAATAAATGGTTGTGTTAAGTGATAGTAATTAACCTTAACTAATCCTATGATGCCTTTCTTATTGTATAGGTTTATTTAGAAAAATCTAAACTTAGGGTTAATTAAAACACATAATAAAATATTCACAAAAAATCATTAATGAATCTACCTTAGAAATTACTTAAGGTAGGGATGAAAGAGAAGTTCTCTTCTCTTTTCTTCTCTTTACAACATTTAGTAATTAAATGTGGGTTCATTCAAACTAAATCTAAATCATCAAATAAAATTTACAAAACAACTAAATCACTTAAAATGAAACCGCCTTCTAAGTTGAATCCTTCACACTTAGAAAATTCCAACTTTGAAGCCTTGCTAAGACATGCCACACAAGCCTTAAATGGCACACACTTTAGATTAAGTCACCATTTCTAGCTCTATGTTAGGGTGGTGCATGATTTGATGCATGAATTTGTTTTGTGATGTAATGTTTTAGATTGGATGTTAGGGTGTATGTGTGTAGACTGGATGATAGGATGATCTTAGCCTAATCATGTCTTCTATAGGGGATTGTGCTTAAGGGTGCTATAATAAAAAATATAAAATTTTTATTGTGCAGGTTGCTTATACCCCTAAGCATGATCTAAATTATGATAGTGGACTTGATTACCTTTGTGCGGGGTGCTAAGTATAATTTATTCATATAATTGCTTGGGCTGTGTGGTGTATTTAGCTAACCTCTAATTTATAGGTTTAGTTAGATTTATGTTTTCCTTTTGATGTAAATTTTGCAATTAAGATTTGGAATGAATGTTATGGGGGAATTAAGGTGAACATTGGTCATAAGACCATGTCTTTTGTACCATGTGAAGCCTTTGGAACAACTACATTCTAATAAATCCAAAATGAAGAAAGAAAAGAAGCAAATAAAACATGAAGAAGGAAGAAATGAAGAATGGAGACTCCCATAATATGAATTATTTTTAATTATAATTATTCATTTGTAAGCCGAGTTGTATAAGGGTAGAGCTCGACTACCCACATATCTTTTTAGATTTGTGTGGTGGAGCCCGACCACATCCTGTCTTATTCTTTTATGCTTATTTTATAAATTGATTGATATTTTATTTATGATTGTGCAATTAGGATGGCATGATCTTTCTAGTTTCTTCATTGTTTGATGAATGACTTGGATGCAATTAGGCTCTTAGGAAAAATAAATTTTCTACCCAACTAATCAACTCAAAATTAAAATTAAATAACTCATAACCTCACTTAAAGACTAAGACATAAAATAAGATAATAAAAGATTTAGCAACTCCTTAGCTAGATGTTTATGTCTCACATCATGCATAAAAAATCATCTTGCTTCACTCTTGCTTATGGAGGGCTTTCATAATTTCTAGAAAATGGCTTGACCTTTGAGAGCCATTGGTGGAAACACACCTGCTTCTTTTGATTTTGGCCTATAACCAATGTCTCATACATTATGCATATGAATCCTATAGCTGTGTCAAATAATAATGTCCAAAAATCAAAATAAAACTTAACAAAATTTGTATTTGATTAAGTCATTATTCATGCCCTTCATGATCTAGTCTCTTAGAGAGTATGTTTAAGAATTTTGTCTCCTTTCAGAATAAACAATAGCTTAGTCATCTTGCAAAGTAAAAGACTTTCCTACATGTATTTAAAATGGTAGGAGGAGTTAGTTGGCAGCCACACCTAGGCAGTTGTAAGTCCAACGGGTGGTTTATCCTCTCTTGTGAAGGTAAACCATATACCCATTTTCGCCATTAAATTTAGGTCGTGCTTTGGCCATCACTAAAACTCCCTAGATTTAGGATCCGGGCTTTTTGTTTCCCTTTGACTACAAGCATAAATCTCCTCTCTTAGGCGTATCCATGATTTTGTATTATGGAATTATAAGCCCTAGATTTCTTATAAAAATTCAACTCAAACATATAATCTTGTTCAAATTTCAAAAATATAAAGCACAATCATAAGATAATTAGGGATGTTTATTAGGTTTCCTAGCATCATGAACATCCCCTACTCATCTCTCTTTGGCTTCGACAATAAATCCCTCCTTTTGATCAATCCCACTTGATTTTCTAAAATAACCAATTTATTAATAGTCCTATATTTGAAATCTTTGGAGACAATGATCATTTACCTTAATCAAGAGTATTTTGAAGGAATCTCATTCCTTAAGATGTAATTAACTATGGGGGCTTACCTCCATAGGGAACTTAACGAACCCAATTATAAATAAACCCTACTTTACTTTTCCATGTAAAGTAGAGGAAAGATCTCTGGTACATTCAAAGACCCATTATCCTTAGGAGTCCTTATTAGTAATTAGGTCCATTGTAGGATGGTGACATCTGTTTCATATAGTACATCATTCCTCAATGTCGCACCTAATCACCCTAACAAGTACATCTATGGATCTTCATGGTGTCCTAAAATATACATACAACCTTTTTATTTTTAAAATTCCCCAAAGAGTTTGAGAAATAAAATAAAACACCACAAATTTTTTTGGCGACTGGATGGTTCCTCTCTCCATCTTTGGTAAATCATCGTTGTCTCCAAGTATCAATAGTGGATTTGTATTTCATATAAGTTCGAGACTATCCTTCTTTTCTATTGGCACTTAGCTCATTTCATTCTTAAGCTAAGCTAGCCAACATCCTTTAGGTTTTAGGACCTCACTCCATGTTAGTCCTAAAACCCCTTTTAGGTCCCCCAATTGGTGAAAATAAAAATTTAATAAAAAGAGATTACTAAAAACCTTGTTGAACCTCCTTACCATTGCTATGGTAAGGAAAGGTTCATTCCAAAAATAAAGAAAAATAAATCCTTTATAAAAAGCTCACTTTCCAAAAAGCACTTTTTTCAAAAATTCACATAATAAAATACTTGCACAAAACACATATACCTCAACCTCATCTAACAATATTCATGATTGTTACATGTAGAATCTTTTCAAAATTCAAAGTTAAGAATCATCTTTCAAAAAAAGGCACATATGAACACCCTCATTCAATATATCCAAATTTATTGAATGAAGATTTCATTTTCAAATAGAATCATATCATAATATTGAAATTACATTTCAACATATCTCACATATGTTTAAGTTGGAATTTTTTTCTTTCAAAGTACAAACTCAAAGATGAGCCTCTCCATTCAATACATCCAAATGTGTTGGATGGAGGTTTCATTTTCAAGCAGAATCACACCACTTGAAATTCCACTCAACACATTCCACATGTGTTAAATTGGAATTTCCTCCTTTCAAAAAAGCAATTATCACACATAAAAAACTTCATCTTTAAAAAATGAAACATGATTAATTTCCATTTTTTTACATACCCAATTTTGTTAAATGGAAATCTACTTTGCAAAAATCTTGAAAATCAAAACACATTGGAATTCCATTTGACATACCCAAATTTGTCAAATGAGAGTTTCAATTTTCAAAAAGAAAATTAAAAAAAATGAATGGGATTCCATTTAACACACCATCTTTGTTAAATAGAAATTCCTCCTTTCAAAAATAACACAAAATCAAAACATAAAATAACATTTGGACTTTATTTAGCACACCTAAATTTGCTAAGTAAATATCCTCTTTCCAAAATCACAAAAATCAAACACATTTGGATTCTTTATTTAGCATACCCAAATTTGCTAAGTAAAGATCCTCTTTTCAAAAAAATCATAAAATCAAAATTTTATTAAATATCAAACATTTGGTTTTTCATTTAGCATACATTAATTTGCTAAGTAAAGATCCTCTTTTCAAAAAATCAAAACCAAAAATGAAACACATTTTGATTCTTCATTAGCATACCAAAATTTGCTATGTAAAGATCCTCTTTTCAAAATCACAAAAAATAAAACACATTTGGATTCTTCTGTTAGCATACCCAAATTTTTAAGTAAAGATCCTCTTTTCAAAAACACAAAAATTAAACACATTTGGACTTTATTTAGCATAGAAAAATTTGCTAAGTAAAGATCCTCTTTTCCAAAAACAAAATAAAATGTAAAAAACACATTTGGGCTTTATTTTAGCATACCCAAATTTGCTAAATAAAGGTCCCACTTTTTAAAATCAAAACAAAAGATTAGATTTGGACTTTATTTAGCATACACAAAATTTTTAAGTAAAGTTTCCATTTCTAAACTCACACATGATTCACATCATAAGCAAACAAGCAAAAGAAGAAAATTAATTTCAAACACCTCAATTAATATACCCAAATTTTTTCTTAATGAGTAATCCCACACAAAATAAATTCACCCTCTATTTAACATACCCAAATTTATTAAATAAAGGATCTCAAACATAAAAATCAAACTCAAATATGAACCAATGGAAGCATAAAAAATCCCTCATAAATATTGGAACCCATTTTTAACATACACAAATTTGTCAAAAATGGATTCTAAACTCAAAAATCTCTTCTCCAATTGATTCAAAAATCTCTCCTAAAATCAATAAGCCCTACTTAACATATTCAAATTGTTGAGTGTGGATTCAAATTCTAAATCAAAATTTAAAAAGTTAGCAAAATACCAAAGCATAAATTTGATGTGAGTTTTTTTCAAAAATTGTAGAATTTCAACTCAATTTTAGTTAGCTTTTCCCAAGTTCAATTTAGTTCTAATGGATGCTTAAGTATGTCTTCACTTTTCCTTTTGGGATGGATTTGGCCTTGGATTGGGCCAGCCTCCCATAAACTGACTTTACCCATCTGATTCACTTTGGTTGAGGATTCGAGAGGGCTAGGATCACTTGTGAGGGAAACCCTCACTCGCCGAGAGTGTGGTGACTAGTAAGCCGTCATCCATATAGATGCCTTCATATTCAGTTTCCCTCACGAAGAGGATGTATGGAAGTTCTCAGATGGTTAGTGCCGTGCATTCGCTTGTTCCCATTACGCTCTAGTATCACACTCGTTGGCTTCTTCCAAAAGAAAGGCTACCCTGGCTTCAGGGATAGTCTTCCCTACCTACAAGATATGGTCTAGTTCCCATACTACTCCTCCTAGTAGAACTCACTGTCATAATAGATGCCACAAGATCAAGCAACATCATGTGCATAATCAAGGAGATGGAGGAAGTTTCTAAGGTTGCAGTTGAGGAGTCACCCAGGATAGTTTCTCCTCTGATTACATAAAATAAGTTTCATCCACTCTCCATATCTGATGGGGAAGAAGATGCTATGAGGATCACAATATCACCTCCACCCATAGTTTATATGAGGCACTTACCAAAGATAGGAGGAGGTCATATGCGGCCTCGGTCACTCAGAACGAAGGTTGGCTTATGAATGGTCAAATCAGGGCCCAATTTGATTTACATCGATTATCCTCACGAGGGTGAGCATATCCTCTACAAGAGAGGGCTAGGAGGCGTATCATCCATGTTACTAGTGAGAGAGGTATCCCAATAGTCCGCCTCCACCCTTTGATTTCTCGACGTGCTACCCATGCCGTCATACTAATAGTATTCTATTGAGTACTACCCATCCATGGGAGGTGAGCTCCATTGAGAGAGTCGTCTTGCCTCACATTACTCTACCTACTCCACCATCTCGCAAGTTCCATCTTCCACAATTCCATCTAAAGCCATGAAGGTAGCATCTGGGAAAAGAAAGCCCCACTATGACCATATGGCCAAGAAATCCATCATGTACATCACCGATGAGTGAGCTCGCCTCGACCTACTTAGTTATGGTAAAGAGGGAGTGGAGACCTTGTAGCATCATAGTCATGCCATCACCACCACCACCTCAATAGATCATGGACATAGCAGCAGTAGAGGGAGAAGGAGATAGTACTATTGTCCCCATGGTAATAGATCCTCTAGGAGTAGCACTCCACCTACATCAGGTGATATCCATGAGTTTGTATCCTCCAGTGAGCATATTCCTCACAAGATTATCTCTCTGGTAATAAGGGAGGTCAGATGTATCTTTGTTCATGAGCATGATCCCCCCACTGATCAACCGCGATCATTTGTGCCTACGCAATTGGACCGCTCCCTAGATGATATCATAGCATAGTATCTTGTTGAGAAGAAGGAAATCCTAGGGTATGACTGGTATGACTTAGAGGAAGAGAAGGTTAATTTTGATCCCAATGAAGATGATTTGTTGGAGGACTTAGTAGAAGTGCATACGATTGATACCAGGGGTTCCCTCCTTCGGGATAACTAGAGTTTGGAATGTGATGCAACAGGATGATACATCCTATTTAACCCAACACCTCCTTCAACAACTCAAATAGAAGGATGAACAGATTCTCAAGATGGGAAAGAAGCTTGAAGATTTGCTAGTGGTAGTCTTGGCACTTAGAATCAAGCCCCAACAATACATCCTACTATTATGGAGACTAGTCAGCCTGAGTTGTTGCATGTCTTGGATCAACCTAGGAGTTCACCTCCAGTAGAGCAAGGCAGCACTAGCTTGTATAGGAAGGTAGTGGGAAATACCTCCATACAAGAATAAGATATTAAACCCATGGTTGAACAACAGGTGAGAGAAGAACTGGTATAAGTCCAAGGTGGTTCATCGGTTCCAAAGGGTAGACCCTACCCAGAGGAATTTGATGATATCCAATATCCTAAGGGTTTCATGCCATATTCTTTCAAATCCTAAGGGAGTTGATGGTAGTGGGAACCCTGCTAGCACATAGCACACTTCGGGGATAGCTATTGCAACACTAGTGGCAGTGATGCATTATTGTTCTATGTTTTTATTAATAGTTTAGTAGGCATAGCCTTTGATTGGTACTCTGAACTCTCTAATAGTTCAATGAAGACTTTTACTAAATTAGAGCAACTCTTTATTAAGAAGTTTGCTAGAGCTCAGCAAAGGGTAACTATGGATGATCTTGTTATGGATCAACAATACCCGGTGAGTCCTCATTGATTATATTCTTAGATGGCATAATTTGAGTATGAAATGCAAACTGCAGCTATCTGAACAACATGCTATTGAAATTCTGCTAAAGAATATTCATGGCTTGATTGCTTTCATGCTCAAAGGTTTCACCATCAAGACATTTGAGAAGCTATTCAATAAAGTGGCTAGCCTACAAGGAGAGGCCAAACAATTGCCTTTTCAGGATTAGTCATTGAAGCTAAAGCCACAGAAAGCCTATGAAAGAAGCTAGAGGTAGTAGCAGCATTGGATAAGAGGAAACAACCGACCAGAGAGCAGTATGAGAGACCTAGAGCTCCACAACCATCACTTCCACCTCTTTCACAATCACCTCGACCATCTTATCTGCCACCATAGTAGCCTCCATGGCCTTCGCCACCTTCTCCTCATCCATACTCAACAATGGTACACATACCCGCCCTTAGGTAGCTATCATCCACCTACTCTTTTGGATAAACTAAATAAACCTTATTCATTTAAGAGGGAGGTAGTTAGGAAAATCTTTAAGAACCTCTTAAAGAAACCTGATTTTCTTCTACCTGAGCTTAGGAAGCTGGAGGAAGTGAACAAGAGCAATGATCATAACTTTTGCCCCTACCACCCCGTACTAGGCCATGTTTTGGAGGATTCTTTACATTTAAGGACTAGCTTGAGCATAGCTACAAGTCAAACGTCATAGTTATTTTTAAGGAATATCTAGTGGAACAACCATCCAGTTCTTTTAGGGTAATCCTTGAGGATACATGTGATCCTTTCTAAACAAAAGAAGGTTGGGATATCTCTTTATCCAGAACCTCTAAAAAGATTATTTCAAAAAAAAAGAAACTTTCCTTGCAGGTGCCTGAGGCAGCTCGAACCTCCAACATCAAGGAAGGTTCGCATGTTGCCAAAGATAACTTAGGGAAAGTGAGCTTAGCAGCAATAGTAGCGGCCCATACTAGCCTGGGATATCCAAGTAGTGCAACCACCGATCGAGCCCAGCCTCCATTCCACCATTGTAGCTACTACTTCAGTTGACACTTCTACTTCAACTAGCTCTTCTTCTAATAGACATCTTGTATCAATAGATGAGGGCATCAAATCCCTCACCCCATTTACTTTACTATATTTCTACTATGTACCACTTTCTAAATCTAAGAAATCATTGAATAAAACTAGTTTGAATTAATGTTGTCTGATTCTACTCTTGCAGAAAACTCTTTAAGTCTAAATAATAATTATAACAACTAATATCTTCCTCTTTCTAATTCAGATGGACTTTCCTTTTCTAAATAATGTGGGTTCACCTCTTGAGTTAGACTTGGAATCATCGATTTTGAGGGTCTTATAGGAGAAGTAGAGCAAGAAAATAGAATCTTCCACTAAACTGCCACAAGAGATCATCAAGTTAACCTCTGTAATGGCAAGGTTCTACCTCCTAGGGTAGCACCTCAAGATAAGGGAAAAAAGTCATTGGTATTAATGAGCAAGAAGCCCCTCCATAAGATGCTCCACCCATGGATATGCTTGTGAAGGGTTAGCATAGAGTTGAATGTAATGTCCTCGCTCACCTAAGAAAGTTGCCAACTAAGTTAAGCATATATGATGCCCTTGCCTTATCCAAAGAAATGAGGGAATCATTAATCAAGGCCCTTTCTTGATCTAAAGATATGCTTAGCTCAGCTGACCACTGTTGGAGAGGAGGCACATTAGTCAAGAGAAGCCCAGAGAGTCACATTCACAGACGAAGACCTTCTTCAGGGGACATGAAACACAACCATCCCCTCTACATCACAATGGATATGGGTAGATTCAAACTTTCTAGGGTTTTGGTTGATCCGGTGCATCAATGAACATTATGAGTCTAAAGACCCTTGCCTATTTGAAGATTGACATCTATGCACTTCGAGGAGATCAGATGATGTTAAGAGGATTCAATGAACAGGGTGAGAGGGCTTTAGGCTCCAGTGTTGCCTTTGGAAATATGTGATTGGAATACTGAGCCAAGTTCTATATAATTGATTTGAATACTTCATTCATTGCTTTGCTCGGTAGGCTTTGGATACACTAGAATATGATTCCATCCATCCATCAGTGCATCAAGTTTCAAAAGATGGAATTGAATCGTGTCAAAGGAGATGAAAACCATTTTTAGTTAGAGAGAAGATATATGAGGATGCGACATACTATCTTCCTCAAAACACCTTTTCTCATGAACTTGGTCAAATTCAAATACAAAATAAAAAGAAAAAAAGAAAAAAAAGAAGAAGAATGAAAATACAAGTGAGTGAGAAAAGGACATCAAGGAAAAGTAAAGTTGTATGTCACATTCCACTCATAGTTCATTCCACCATATGAACATATAGGTAGGATGACTCGACCTCCACCAGGAGGTAATTTCAGAGGTGGAAGACCCCCTGGTTGGCCACCAGCCAATAGAGGTTATGTTCCAGTTCGTAGGAGTACTCCTGCTATTCACATAGACTTGGAATCTAGCTCAGAGGATGAGTCTCATGTGTTTAGCATTCCAGCCAACCCCTCTTAGTGGGTTTCATTGAAGGTGATGCTCGAGCCAGACAATGACGAAGACCAAGCTAATAACCAAAGCATGAATGCATTCGAATCAGGTTTATGTAAAACCATTAGGCAGCAGTTGGAAACTTTAGATTTAACCTCACTTTGTTCTCAAAAAGTTGAAGGTTTAGCAGTTAAGGAAACCCCTAGATCTTCCATGGATGCCAAGCTAAAGAGATTCCTATTGGGATCATCATCCTTAAGTCCAGAAGTTGATGTAGATCTTGAGGATAATTCCTATAAAGATTTAATCGAATTGCCTTTTGATTGGTACTCACCTTGTGTTCTTAATCTTGAAAAGAAAGGTTTGATTCCTTATACATGGTCTAGACATAGGTCAGAGTATTTTGAGAAGCTGTGGAACAATAAAGGCAGGGATGCAAAATTATGATCCGGACTAGGATTCGGTAGAGTGGGTCCAGTCGACGATGATGGTTACTGCTTAGTTGTCACCAATCATTTTGAGTCTGATAGGATCTTCTCAAACCACACTAACTTTTATGAAAAAGTGTGTATAGAAACTTCAGATGATCTAGATGATCTTCAAATCAAAGATGCACCTCCAAAATTTGAAGAGGAAATCCATTCAACAATCGACAAGCTCAAAGAAATCAATCTCATGACAAGAAGATCCACACCCTACATACATCAGTTCTTTGCTGAATGTAAAGAAACCAATGACTTACTTAGGCTATTGATTAAGTTTAAGGACTGCTTTACATGTAGTTATGAAGAGATATTTATCTCGACACAGTCCAAAAACTAAATAGACTAACGCTAGCCTATCAAGCAAGCTCCTAGATGCGATTAAAATCAACAAGTCATTTAAGTCAAAATTGGTCGATGATGGTTTTATCGGAAGAAAACCCTAATTAGTTAGCAAGTGTCGTTCTAGTTAAGAAAAAGAATGGCCAAATTTGCATATGTGTCAATTTCAGGGACTTAAATAAGGCATGTCCTAATGATGAATTTCACTTCCTATACAAGAATTAATGGTGGACATCACCTCATCTTATGCAGTATTCTCCTTTATGGATGGGTCATCTGGCTATAACCAAATTAATATTGGCCCCTCGAGGATGAAAGAAACATTGCTTTTTGAACCCCGATTGAAATCTATTATTATAAGGTCACACCTTTTGGCCTTAAAAATGATGGTGCTACATACTAATGGGCCATGAGTCAGATCTTCAACAAACTCATTCATCATCAAGTTGAATGCTATGTTGATGATCTAGTAGTCAAAAGCAAAGAAAAGGAAGACCAGCTCTTTGACTTGAGAGTAGTTTTTGAATGGTTAAGATAATTCAACCTCAAAATGAACCCCTAAAGTGTGCATTCAGAGTAGCTTCCTTGGGTTTGTTGTCCAACACTGAGGAATAGAGATAGACCCAGAAAAGATCAAAGTTATCTTAGAAATGACACCCCTAAGAGTCTAACTCAACTCAGATCTTTCCAAGGGTGGTTGGCATATTTAAGACGCTTTATCTCCAATCCATCGGGAAGATGCAAGCATTTTCAGTACTTGTCAAAAAGGATGCTAAGTTCAAGTGGGATGATAAGTGCCATCATGCCTTTGAAGATATTAAATAGTATTTAGTGAAGCTGCCAGTTCCAGTAGCCCCTATCCTTGGCAAGCCGTTGATCCTCTACTACTACATTGGATGACTCCCTTGGCACTTTTTTGGCTCAAACCAATGATGAAGGGAAGGAGAATGCTCTCTACTACCTCAGTCGTCGTCTGATCCCTGAATTAAACTACCCACCATGGCTAATTTAAGATCGAGTTGAGGGCATACCTTATCGGAGGCTATCACCGGTGCTTGAGTTTAATGAGGTAGCTTGTCAGTAGACAAAGCCATTGAAAGTTTCAAGCCTTGGGGTTGAGTAGATCTCTCTATAGACCAAACTAACCTTCAATCCTTGCAGCCTTGATTGTACCACCTCCCTTGCTTGGAGAACTTGTGTGAAGGCTTGGGTGAGCTCGATTGAGTTCCCTCAAGGTGCTTGCAAAGTGAATTGAACTGAATTTGAGTATTGGCTAAGCTGGAATTTCACTTGAGCTCCCTTATTTTTGATTTGAATAAATCTGAAAAATGGGGAAATGGAAAATGCCTAGGAAACTTTGGGGGAGCTTGAAATCACTTCCTCTGAGTTCCTATGCTTCAATCGAATAGGAGAGAATAGAATTCAAGTGAAATTAGGGGGAGTATATCTCCCCCTTGAAGGATCAGATGGTCGTAAGCTGCTTTGCCATTTTGATCCAATTGACCTTATTCAATGGGTTGGTTAGGATGTTTTGAGGGGCATGGCATTCAATTTTGACCAAAGAAGGTAGTGGAGGGGTTTTCCATGTGCAAAATAAGGTGCAGGAAGGAATCCCATGTGCTCATTTCCATG
The DNA here is from genome assembly GCA_021442155.1 of Cymbidium sinense. Classification (NCBI taxonomy): domain Eukaryota; kingdom Viridiplantae; phylum Streptophyta; class Magnoliopsida; order Asparagales; family Orchidaceae; genus Cymbidium; species Cymbidium sinense. The sequence goes on along the minus strand of CM038232.1, from coordinate 85,421,883 downwards.
GGAGTGGTAGGTTTTGACCTTGGTTGGGTTAGGTTGACCCAAACCCATTGGGTCATGTGCACCATGTTTATTAGTGACCATTTGGTCTGGGCAATATTAAAAATTTTAAAAGTTAAATCTAAATTTTAAATTTTACTAAAAAATTAATTTTTGATTTTATAATGATAAGATACAATTCTTACTATAACAAAAATAAGGGTATAGTAAAGTAAAGAAAGACAATAGGCACATAATTTTTATGTGGTTTGGCCAAACCCCAAAACAGTCCTACGTCCACGCCTAGCCACCCCTGGCTAGGAATCCACTAAATGGAAAAATAATTTATAAATAGTACTCTCTTATAACGAGGCGAGTACAACCCAAACAATAATATTTACTCTCCTACAAACGGTCGAGCACAACCACAATATAAATTTTACAGCACTAAAAGAAAAATAGAAAATAATAAATTTTGATAAAATAAATCTCTCACAAATATATCAAGCTATCAAATTCAAAAAATGATCTCACAACTTATAAATGATCAGTTTACAACTTAAAATTTTGGCAAGATAAAATGCTCACTTACTATTGATAAGAAATAATAAAATAAATATCTTAAAATAATCTTACTAAGATGGTTATGTTATTATAATTTGTAGACTAATATAAAAATGATTTCAAAATAAATTCATAATATTCTTTTACACAATAAAATAAATTTCAGCAAGAAATAATTTATTTTAACCAAAAAGATTCTTTCAATTAATGCAAATGATCACAAAATACTTAAATAAAATTAGTATATGATAGATCTAAGTAGGCTAGTGAGCTTTTAATTAAAAAGAGAGATCTAGCAAATAATTTTAGCATAATAAATTAATTTAAAATGCTTAAAATATACTTCTAAAATAGATCTAAGAATAAATGATCTTTCAAATAATACTAATGAAGAAATATTTCAAGAATTCAAATAAAATTTGTAGGAAGATAAAAATTTCAACAAGTTAAAATAAATCCTACAAACTATCACAAGAGTTTCTCAAAAAAAATGATTGAAGAAACTTTGATGTGAAAAACTTAGACTTTGATGTCCAAAGACTACCACCAAAAAAGTATAAATTGAAAAGAATAAATAGAAAAATTATGAACAACTTAAAAGGAAGATCAAGAAAATAAACTCAAGTAATTTGAGAAAGCTTGCTTAGTTGAAAATGTTGAAGCTTCCAAACCAAGGATTTGATCTTGCAATATTTAGAGAACACTTGGAAGGAAAATCTAAGAAATTTTCTCTTAGATTTGCTGGAGAGATTTTGAATTTGAATGTGGAATGCTTTCATGAAGAGAATAAGAGCTATTTATAGGCAAGAAGGTCATTTTGAATTATTGCAAAACATTATATTATTTTAACATCATTTTATCATATAATAATTTAATATTCAATAAAAATATAATTTATATTAAATAAATATTAAATTTAAGCAGCCAAAATTTGATTGTTTACATAGGCAAGTCAAATATGGCTCTTAATATATTCAAAGCATGTATTCATTATTAAAATCAGCTAATGTTTGAAATGTTATAATAAATTCAATTTTAATCAAAAGTGAGTCATGTAACCTATCAAATTAAAGAAAAAAAATCTGAGGAATATGTTGGAGATGAAATCATATATAAATTCCCTGATTATAAAATGACTTTGGCTAAAATATAAAATTCTAGTTATTTTTTTTTAATTTTGAAATATGACATTTAAATATTATGATATAATTTAGGTATAATCATACATATGTTAGTTATCATATAACCTTCAAATTAAATTAAAAAATTTTAATTATATTAAGTAAATAAATTAATTACACTTAATAGTCATAATTTATTATCATTTATTATTTTGATAATTCCAATGCTACGTATGAAACATATAATTGAATTTTAAATAGATAGAGATTTATATAAATTATCCCCATTAAAATATATGTTAAGTTTTGAGCAAATTGATTCATGCCAATGAACTCATATGAATTTCTAAGATAGTTATAAATGCATATAACCTAAAATATTGTATCTTGAGCTTCACATTATCTATTTTGATCTATCTTTCATTCTTCTATTCTTACAATTTTCTCTAATATATTGTGAGATGTATTGGATATATAATTAGCAATTAATATATCTAAAGCACATAAAAACATTCATTAGAATATCCAAGCATTCGTTTGTTATCATCAAAATTGATCGGATTAAACATGAGGCTCATCAAGCCAACAATCTCCCCCTTTTTGATGATGACAAACTAATGTTGGGTATTGATTTTGATGAAGGTACAAATTGACCTTTCATCGTAGTTTTCTATTTTTTAAAATTTCCTTCTAAAAAAAATTTATACACAAGAGATGAATAATGTTGCTCCCCCTAAATGTATGCATGAAATTGACTTAATACTAACCAACATTTTACTCTTCTCCCCCTTTTAGCAACATCAAAAAGTGAGAATAAACAACATATAATTTTAAATATTAGGATCTAACATTCCAAGCATGCATCTTAAAGTACAGAAACACTCTTCTAGTAATGATTTTGTAAAAATATCTATAATTTGTAAATCAGTACTAATAAAATTAATATAAACATCACCTTTCAAACATGATCCCTAATAAAATGATGTCCAATTTCTATATGCTTGGTTTGTGAGTGCTGGATAGGATTTTTTGGTCAAACTAATAGCACTAGTATTATCACACTAAACTAGAATGTGATCTTGCTTAATACTAAAATCTTTTAGTTGTTGCTTTAACCAAAGGACTAACAAAACTCGACAACTATGTACTACCGAATGGATAAAGCTACAATTTTCTTTCGGATGACCAAGACATAAGCAATGATCTAAAATTGACATGTGGTGTTCTATCTACTTTACAACTAGAAAAATCAGCATCAGAATAAGCAACCAAATCACATGATAAAGAATTTTTGGGATACCACAAACCTAACCTAGTAGTGCTTATCAAATACTGAAAGATATGCTTGACAACTATTAAATGAGATTTTTTGGGTTGGCTTGAAAATGAGAACACAAACAAACATTGAACATAATATCAGGCCTACTAGCAACAAGATATGAAAGTGAACCTATCATACTTATATATAGTTTTTGATCAATAGATTTTCTTAATTCATCTAAATCTAATTTTGTAGATGGGCTCATAGGAGTTTTACTAGATTTAAATCTTTTCATGTCAAACCTCTCAAGCAATTCTTTTGTATACTTGGTTTGATAGATGAATGTGCCATTTTCTTATTGCTTCATTTGAATACCTAAGAAAAAATTAAGTTCTCCCATCATATCAAACTCTTTAGACATCAAAGATGAGAAACCCTAGAACAAACATTCATTTGTACTTCCAAATAATATATCATCTACATACACTTGTACCATAATCAAATCATCATCTATGCTCTTATGGAATAAGGTGGTATCTACTCTACCCTTTCTAAATCCATGATTTATCAAAAAGTTACTTAACTAATCATACCAAGCACGAGGAGCCTGTTTTAAACCATATAAGGCTTTATTTAATTTATACACATGATTTGGACAATCAAGGCTCTCAAATCCAGGTGGTTGCTTTAGAAAAACATCTTGGTCAATAAAACCATTCAAAAATACATTCTTGACATCCATTTGAAAAAGTTTAGAATCCCTGAAATAAGCATAAGCAAAGAGTAACCCAAATTTCTCTTCTATGGGTGCAAAAGATTCTTCAAAATCTATAACTTCAACTTATGTGTACCCTTGTGCAACTAACCTAGCTTTATTTCTAATAATACAACTAATCATCTAGCTTATTCTAAAGATCCATTTTGTTCCAATGACATTTTGATCTTGGGGTCTTGGGACTAATTCTAAACATCATTTCTTACAAATTGATTCTCCTCTTCCATAATAATAATCCAAAACTTATCTTTAATGCTTCTTCTAAATTTTTTAAGTTCAACCTTAGATAAAAAATCAATGATCTACAACCTCTCTACTATGTCTTCTTGTCATAACCTTTTGAAGGATCTCCTATAATTAGTTCATTTGGATGATTTTATTATATTTCCATTCTTGGCAATGAATCATCCACATTATCTTTTAAAGATATTTTCTTAAAATTATCAATCTCTTCATCAATCACTTCATTTCTAATGGGATCAATTAAATTTTCATCAAAAATAACATGTATTGATTCTTCTATAATCATTTTCTCTTATTAAACTCTATAAGCACTACTAGAAAGAGAGAAAAGAAAATGCCATCATCGATTTGCAATCAAACTTACCTAAATGCTCTTTTCCATTATTCAAAATAAAACATTTACATCCAAATACATGAAAGTGTTCAATCTTAGGCTTCTTTCCAAAAAACAATTCATAGGGCGTCTTCTTCAAAATTGGTTTAAAATAGATCCATAACATGCAATATTTACTGCTTCTGCCCAAAAATATTTTGGTAATTTATGCTCATCAAGCATAGATCTACTTAATTCAATTAATATTCTATTTTTTCTCTCTACTACTTCATTTTATTGGGGAGTTCTGGTTGTAGAAAAATTATGACTAATCCCATATTCATCACAATAATCCTCAAAAAATTTATTTTTAAATTTTCCACCATGCTCAGTTTGAACCCTACTAATCAAAAGGCCTTGTTCTCTTTGAATATATTTAGAAAACTTTTTAATCTCACCAAAAATATCATCCTTGTAATTTACAAACAAAACCCAAGTATATCTAGAGAAATCATCAACAATCACGAAACTATAATTTTGCCACCTGCTAGTGGTGCTAATTGGACCAAATAAATCCATACACAATAATTCAAGAGGTCTAGAAGTAGCAACAATATTTTTACTTTTAAATGAGCTTCTAAAATGCTTACCATGAATACATGCGTCACAAACATAATTTGAATGAAAATTTAATTTAGGTAATGCAACTACTAAATCAAGTTTAGCAATTTTATTGAGTGTGTGAAGACATAAACTCTATGAAATAACCATATATCATCTGAGTGATTTTAAAACAGTAAATTCAAATTCACATCATGAAAGCTATCTAAATCAATGACATAAATATTTTATATCTTTGTCCTACTAACAAAACATTTTCATTATTTTTATAATGCAATATGAATGCATTACATTCAAACCTTTATCATAATTGACTAGTAGAAATTAAATTATGTTTTAATCCTTCTACTAGTAAAAATTTATCTAAAGTGATAGAATTATTACAAATAGAACCAATGCCAATGATTTTTCCCATTGCATTATCTCCATATGTAACAAATCCTCCATCACTTGATTCTAAAGTTGTGAGTTTACCTTTATCTCCCGTCATATGTCTTGAACATCCACTGTCCAAGTACCTCATGCCATCTTTGATTTTGCTTTGAAGGCATTCCTATAAAAGAAGCTCACATGTTAACTTTTGGAACCCAAACATGTTTGGGTCTACATTCTAAATTTGAAGCAAGATATCTAGTATGTGTGGTTTGTGTAGTGCTTGTACCTTTTGGAACCCATACATAAGATGATTGCATAGTATTTTGAAATTTACATGCATAACAATCAAATGAAATATGCCCTTTTCTATCACAATAGTTGCACCAAACATTAATGTTTGCATATGTCTTAACATGATAAATATAAGGTATATGAGTGGGATGTGTATGATGTAAATAATTTTTATTCCATGTTTTACTTGATGAAGCATTATAATGAACTTGTGATTTCAAACATAATTCTAATCTTGCTTTTAACAATATATTCTCTCTTTCAAGTTTACATACAAGTAAGGAACAATTTAATAAAGAAGTATTTTACTTTTAAACTATCACATTCATTTTTTTTAAATCACAAAATGCATATCTAAATTTTTATGTTCTTTTCTAAGGTTTTGTATTTTCTTTTATTTTTTTATATTCAATAACTAAGTAATTAAAAGCATCATCTAATTCATCATAAGATATATCATTACATACATCTTGAGAATCTAAGTCAGATTATCCATTTGCCATAAGACATATGTTGACCTATTCAAGAGATGAGCAAGTACTTGATTCATTTGAATCTGGATTGGCCCATAAAGTCTTCTTCTTCTTCTTATGACACTTTTTCTCCTTCAAATTTTTTCTTCTTTCCACATCAATCTCTTTCTTCTTTGATTCAACAAGTTCTGGACAATCACTTCTTAGGTTTCCAGGCTTTTTATAATGTTAGCAAATGATCCCTTCACATGCAGGAAATTTTTTAGTTTGAAATTTATTATTTTTGGATTTTTTTTATACCTTTGATTCTTCTTCCTTAACAAGTTCCCAAGCCTTTTGGATAGCATGACCACCTCATCACTATCACCATCCTAGCTTGAGGTGTTATGCTCATCACTATCATCAACTTGTAATGCAATGGCTTTTCCTTTCTCCTTCTCCCTTTTTACTGAATTATCCATCTTATCCCTTTGAGCAATAACCTGTCCATGTGCTATCAAATAACCCAAAAGCAGATCAAGTGGATAAGTCTGTTACTTTAGCTTCCCATTCTTTTGGAAGACATCTAAGAATCTTATAGACTATGTCTTGATTCCTATATGTTTTTCTAAGAGAATGCAATGTGTTAATTATTTTCATGAATCTAGTATACATATCAAAATATATTCAAAAGGAAACATATGAAATAACTCATATTCATGAACAAGTCTATTTATCCAACATTCTAACTTCACTATTCCTTCATAAGTTATAATGAGTTTATCCCATATTTCTTTTATTGTACTTAACATGAAAATTTTCATGTAATCATCAGGTAATAAAGCACAATGTAAAGTATTACAAGCCCTAGCATTTAATTCATCAAGTTCTCTTTCAGCTACAGTCCATTTCTCAAAAGGTTTTTCTACTTTAAAGCCATTTACTTCTAATGTTGGTGTATGATATTAATATGTTAACATATACCACATGCGTGCATCTTGACCTATTAAAAATGTACTAATTCTATTTTTCCAATAATCAAATGGTAAACTATCTAAAAGTGGAGCTCTATGAGTGGATTGTCCCTCTAGTAGTGAACACATTGGAAAAACTTGTGACATAGTAAAAAGGTCTACTCTTGGATGTTAAGCAAATAAAAGAGCCAAGGCTCTCATACCAATTGTGAGTCACTATAGCACTTTTGAATTGGGAAATATTAAAAATTTTAAAAGTTAAATCTAAATTTTAATTTTTAGTACAAATTTTTTAATTTTATAATGACAAGATACAATTCTTAATGTAGCAAAAATAAAAGTATAGTAAATTAAAGAAAGACAATAGTAACAATTTTACGTGGTCCCTAAACCCAAAGCTCTCGACTAACCACCCTATTAGAATAATTAACTACAAAAATAACTTACAAATAGTTCTCATAATGGGAGAGTACAACCCTACAACAATATGTGCTCTCCTACAAGTTAGTACACCAATATAAATTTTACAAAGACAAAAGAAAATACAAAATAATAAATTTTGATAAAATAAATCTCACAAATATACCAAGCTAGCCAATTCAAAAAGTGATCTCACAACTTATAAATGATCACTTTACAACTTAAAATTTTGGCAAGATAAAATGCTCACATAATATTGATAGGAAATAATAAAATAAATATCTTAAAGTAATCTTACTAAGATGTTTATGTTATTATAATTTGTAGACTAATATAAAAATAATGTCAAAATAAATTCACAATATTCTTTTGCACAATAAAATAAATTTTAACAAGGAATAATTTATTTTAACCAAAAAGATGTTTTCAATTAATGCAAATGATCCCAAAATACTTAAATTGAATTAGTATATGATAGATCTAAGTAGGCTAGTAAGCTTTTAATTAAAAAGAGAGATCTAGAAAATAATTTCAGCACAATAAATTAATTTAAATGCTTAAAATATACTTCTAAAATAGGTCTAAGAATAAATGATCTTTAAAATAAGACTAATAAAGAAATATTTCAAGAAACCAAATAAAATTTGTAGGAAGATAAAAATTTCAATAAGTTAAAATAAATCCTACAAACTATCACAAGAGTTTTTCACAAATATAAATTATTGAAGAAACTTTGATGTGAAAAACTTAGACTTTGATGTCTAAAGACTAATCCACCAAAAAGTATAAATTGAAAAGAATAAATAGATGGTGAAAATAGTATGAACAACTTAAAAGGGATTAAGATCAAGAAAACAAACTCAAGTAATTTGAGAAAGCTTGCTTAGTTGAAGATGTTGAAGCTTCCAAACCAAGGTTTTGATCTTACAATATTTGGAGAACACTTGGAAGGAAAATCTAGAAAATTTTCTCTTAGATTTGCTGGAGGGATTTTGAATTGGAATGAGGAATGCTTTCATGAAGAGAATAAGGGCTATTTATAAGCAAGAATGCCATTCTGAATTATTTCAAAAAAAATATTATTCTAACATCATTTTATCATATAATAATTTAATATTAAAAAAAAATATAATTTATATTAACTAAATATTAAATTCAAGCAACCAAAATTTGGCTATTCACATGGGCAAGTAAAAAAATAATCAAATATGGCTCTTAATATATTCAAAGCATGTAGCATGCATTCATTATTAAAATTAGCTAATGTTTAAAAAGTCATAATAAATTCAATTTTAATCAAACGTGGGTCATGTAACCTATCAAATTAAAGGGAAAAAAATCCACAAAATTTGTTGGAGAAAAAATCAAATATAAATTCCTTGATTATAAAATGACTTTGGCTAAAATACAAAATTTCACATATTTTTTGTTATTTTTGAAATATGATTAAATGTTATGATATAATTTATATATAATCATACATATGTTAGTTATTATATAACCTTCAAATTAAATTAAAATATTTAATTATATTAAGTAAATAAAATAATTACACTTAATACTCATAATTTATTATCATTTATTATTTTGACAATTCAAATGCTATGTATGAAACATATAATTGAATGTTAATTAGATAGACATTTATATATCATTAAAATAATATGTTAAGTTGTGAGCAAATTGATTCATGCCAATGAACTCATATGAATTTCTAAGATATTTATAAATGCATATAACCTAAAATATTGTATCTTGAGCTTCACATTATCCATTTTGATTTATCTTTCATTCTTCTATTCTTGCAATTTTCTCAAATAAATTTTGAGATGTATTGGATATGTAATTAGCAATTAATATATCTGAAACACATAAAAACATTCATTATAACATCCAAACATTCATTTGTTATCATCAAAATTGATTAGATTGAACATGAGGCTCATCAAGCCAACATTTGGTCCACCAAAAGGATGCCAAGTGTCCATGAAAAGGAATTGATCAAATTCTAAGTGATTTTGGTTTTAGGTTACCCTATGGCCTAGGGGTAAAATGGTCATTTGACCTTGATTTTAGTTTAAATATGTTTGGTATGAATGAAAAATGGTTTAGGCCAAGTTTCATTGAATTTGGAGTTGGTTTGGTATGATTTGGCTCAAGTTGACCCATTTAGGTCAAAATGGGTCAACTTGGATCAAGTTGACCAATTGGTCAAATTGGGTCAAAACAAGGGTTTGGTCAAGTTCATATGACCATTTGAAATTTTTAGGCATCATTAGTTTTGTTCAATTTGATATATATTTGAATTTGGTTCATTTGATTTCATTTAGGTCAAATGGGTCAAGTTGACCAATTGGACCCATTTGACCTATTTGGGTTAGGTCATGGGTTGGTTTATGTTTGGTTGATCATTTGAAATGGACTGGTATCATTTTTTTTTCCAATCAATTTGGTTTGTATTTGGATTTGGTTCAATTTGACCCTTTAGGTCAAGTTGGGTTTAATATCAATTGGGCTAGGTTAGGTCTAGTTGGCCAATTGAGACTTTGGTCAAGTTCAAGAAGTGATTTGGAATGAACTTGACCCATTGGTTTCAATCAATTTGGCTTAGATCAAGTTTTGACACATTTTGACTTTTTAGGTCATGTTGGGTCAAGTAGCCAATTGGGCTAGGTTACGCTCAAATGATGCCTTGGTCAAGTTCAAACATTGATCATGAATGAGTTTTGATCAATGGTTTCAATGAATTTGGCCTATGATGGATTTTGGCTAGTTTAGGTTTCATTTTGGTCAAATGTTGACTTGGTCACCCCTAGGTTTGACTTAGTTTGGCTCAATTTGAGTGATTGATCATCTTATGATGATTGTTTCTCATAATGTGAGGCTTAGTTGGGCTTAATTCAATCCAATTTGGGTAGGATTATAATTTGGCTCAAAAGGGTACTTTAGGTCACTTTGGGTCAAGTGAGCCTAAGTGGGTCAAATGGCTTGGTCAAAGCTTGATTTGAGTTTGATTTGGCCAAGTTCAAGAATTTAACTTGAAAGGCTTAGGTTGAATTTCAATTGAATTTGAGTTTGAAATTTGAATTGATTTTTTTGGATATTTGAATTTGTAGTTCATTAATATTTGTGAATATAAATTAGAATATAAATGGATTATGAGAAAATTCCTTGAATTTGAATTGATTTAGATTTGATTTAGGCTAAGTCTATAAGATAGAATCAAAGTGACTTAAGAAAGATTTTTTATTTGGATTTGAATTTTGATTTTGGTTTGATTGATTTGTATTTATATTTCATTTATATATGTGAATATAAATGTGTTGTGTGAAAATTTCTTGAATTTGAATGTATTTAGATTTGATTTAGGCTAAGTCCATAAGAAAGAATCAAAGTGACTTAGGAAAGATCTTTAATTTGGATTTGAATTTTGAATTTGGTTTGATTTATTTGAATTTATATTTCATTCATATATGTGAATATAAATGAGAATATAAATGGGTTGTGAGAAAATTTCTTGAATTAGAATGGATTTAGATTTAGGCCAAGTCCATAAGAGGGGATCAAAGGACTTAGGAAATATTTTTGAATTTAGAATTTCAATCATAGGTTTCAATCATTTGGATTTGATTCATGATTTGAGAAGATCCATTGAATTGATTTGAGTTTTGAGTTAGAGTTAGAGTTGGTATAGGTTTGGAGTTTAACTTGAAAGAAGGAAGTGAGATTTGGTTTAAGCTATAGGGTAGGAAAATTTTCCTAACACCCCTAAAGCATGACCTATTCTTATGTCTAACTCTTCTAAGTCTCTAGGGCTAAGTTGAGTGTCCACCTAATCACTAGATGTATCTTAAGACTAAGGAGGTCTTAAAGTCTAAGAGAAGTCCTATGTCTAAGATAGAGGGGTTGAGAGCTCATTCTAAAAATGAGGTCAACAGGGCCCAATAGGTGGTGTGACCGACAAGGAACACCGCATTGGTGTAAATGATCAATAACATCAATCCATCACAAGCACTAACAGGAACGGTCTACTCCTAATACAAGGTGTAGAAGGAATCTAGAGCTTAGTGCAATGTGACTCCACTCATGTCAAGGACATAAGAGAGGGAAGGAGGAATCCACTAGAGATAGAGTATGTGAACCTTCCACTAGGGAAATAGGGTCAAATCATCCATAAAGGGATGAGAGTTTTGTTTGATTTATTTAATTTATTTTGATTATTTTAATTTGATTGACTCCACTGAGGGAGGAAGGTTGAATTTGTTTTAGATTTTTAGATTATGGATTTTGAGATGGGTCTGTTTTAATGGATGCACTAAGTAGACCTGAGGTTTACTAACTCGATTTACCAATCCAAAGGGGTAGCCTACCAAACACATAGTGGGACTAGCCAACCAAAGGGGAGCCTTTCGATGTGTAATGGTCAAGTTAGGAAGAAAGTACGGGGACTCATATGTTCCAAAATAAGGAACCACTGAGGTGGGCAGTGATCAAAGACATATTTGATTATTGAGTGAATGCTACTGGGGGACTTAAATCAACTTAAAGATTGTCCAGATTAGTTTCATTCTTTAATTTTTTTTTATTATGATGGATCCCATCAGTTTGCGACAGACTGCATTGAGTAGGGCCATGGAGGCCTAGACTTAACTCAGACTTACCAATCCAAAGGAAGTAATCTACCAACAACGTAGTAGGACTAACTGACCAAAGGGATGCCCTTCAGTGTGTAATGGTTTAGTTAACAAGAAAGTGCAGGGACTCACATCTTCCAAAATAAGGAACCACAAGGGTGATCAGTTGGCAAGGCAACAAATCAAACCTAACCTACGTTGACTATTGAGTGAATGCCTCTGGGGGACCTAAATCAACTTAAAGATAATCTACATTAGTTTTTTTTTTAATTTGTTTTGATTATGATGGATCCCATCAATTTATGATGGATCCCATCAGTTTATGATGGACTGCACTGAGTAGGGGCCATGGAGGACTATACCTAACTCAAACTTACTAATCCAAAGAGAGTAGTCTAGCAACCACGTAGTATGACTAACCAACGAAAGGGATGCCCTTCAGTCTGCAAAGGTCAAGTTAGGAAGAAAGTGCGGGGACTCACATATTCCAACACAAGGAACTACTAGGGTGATCGGTTGGTAAGGCAACAGACTGTCTATTGAGTGAATGTCACTATGGGACTTAAATCAGCTCGAAGATAGTCAAGATTAATTTCATTTTTTAGTTTATTTTGATGGATTTCATTGGTTTGTGATGGATCACATTGAGAAGAAGCTTATATTAGCCTATACTTATCTCAAATTTACTAAACCAAAGGGAATAGCTTCCCGATCGATGGGAGAACTATCCACCAAAGGAGTGCCTTTCATTTGCAATGATCAACTCAAGGGAAGAAAGTTCGGGGACTCATATCTTCCACTACAAAAGACCATCGGGTGATTTGAAGACCACTTGGGGCTTCTATTGTGATAGTCATGATAGAAAGAATGCATCATAGTCTTATATCTTCCAAAGCAGAATGACTAGGGTAACCTTGTGGAAAATAGATTGAACGATAAGCTTATGGAGTGAGTACCAAATCGAGATTTATCTTAACTCAAGTGTCGCACTGAGTTCTGACACTCCCCTAAAGATAGGATGCCTACTTGGGAAAAGGGGCCCTTTGGGGGCTTGATTTCCTAATCCATGAGCGAATTAATTTATTTGTTTCTTTACTTTGTTTTAATGTGGACCCTGTTAGTTTGCAAGGGATTAAACTGAGAAGGAGATTATATCAGCCTAGACCTATATCAAATTTAATGAACCAAGGGAGAATCTATGCATCCCCTGAATAAATTCTTCAACCACTGGGGTGGCTACTAGGAAAGGGGGATTGTCTAATCCAAGAGTAACTCGGGTAGTGTCTAAATGGAGTCACAAAGGACGTGATCCAAATATAATGCCCACAGAGAGAGGGGATGCTAAGGGCTTAATCCAAAACCCTGGAGAAGATGACATGGCTAATCATATATCAAATAGGTATTTGATGGTCAACTCAAGGAGAAAGCGCTGGGACTCACATCTTCTAAGAGTGGTGTATTCACTTGGTGAGTCACTATCAGCATAGCGAATATCAACCAACCTAAATTTTCCATCGGTTTATGACAATTAGCTTAGGAAGAAAGCTCGGGGACTCACATCCTCTTATAGTAGAACTGATTGTTGAGATTATCTATCTTTAGCTCGACAGGTGCAATCCGACATTGGGCAACTACTGAGTGAATGCCACTAGAGGACTTATATCAACTCAGATGTAGTTAAGAGGAAAGGACCCTTTGGGGGACTTATCCTAAACCTCAAATATACTCGACCTAGTTAGATCATGATGATTAGTTTAAGAAGAAAACTCAAGGACTCACATCTTCTTAAAGAAAATCAACATGAGGTAGCTTACTGGCTGGGCAGTGTAGTCTACCATACTAACAAGATGCTCGTTGGTTTGCAATGGTTTAGGCAAGGAAGCGTAGGGACTCACATCTTCCAAACAAGTGACCATTGGGGTGACATATTAGTGAGGTAGCATGTAAACCCGACCTAGAGCAGTTAATGAGTGAGTGTCATAGGGGTTGCTCTCACATCAAAATAGCCTAAGATAAAAAAATGTGTTTATTTTTTTGCATATGTTAAAGGGAATAAGATTCCTCTTGGGTTCTCTTACACTTACCTTAAACACGCCAGGGATTTTGATGAAATGGTGTTATGGATGGCAACTGAGAATTCCCATTAAGAAAGGATGTCGCTCGGGTTCTCTTATACCTAATTTAGTTATGCTAATCAAAATAGGATGCATCCTGGGTTCTCTCACACCTATTCTAATAGTGCCCCAAGATTATGTTTGGTTATGTTTGTATATGAAAGAGGGATAGGATGCTACTGGGGGATTCTTACATCTAACTCAGACATGTCATGGTAGATTTGCAAAATAAACAAACAATGCTTTGAAAGAAAAGAAGATTTCGATGAAATGGAATCAGATTTTTTTTATTCGTTTATTGATAATTATTTTCAAACATGTTTTATGGGTAATATTTCTTTGAATAGAGCCTATTAATTGGAAGCATTGGGTGTTCCCCTTTACAATCAATAAGCTGATAAGATCCTCCTTGGTAAGCCTTCTCTATGACATGGGGGCCTTCCCAAGTGGGTTCAAACTTTCCTCCCATCTTTCGACGGGCAATAATTGGTCTCCTTTAGACTAAAACAAGTTCTCATTCTTGGAAAGACCTAGGGCGGACCAGCTTGTTGTGAGCTTGAATCATTTTGGCCTTGTATAACTTGAGGTTCTAGCACGCCTGTAGGCGATTCTCCTCTAAACCTTTGAGCTCTTCTAACTGTAACTTTGCATTCTACTCTATAGTGATCTTGCTACCCATTGTTATCCTTAGTGACAGGAGTTAAACTTCTAAAGGTAGAATGTCTTTAGACCCAAACACTAAGGAAATGGGGTAGATTGATTTAGAGTTTGGTATGTGATGCGGTAAGCCCACAAGGCTTTAATCAACTACTCATTCCACTTCCACTTATTGTCATCAAGAGTCTTCTTTAGTATTTGGATGTGAGTTTTGTTGAATACTTCTACTAAGCCATTTGCCCTGGGGTAGTAGATGGCAAAGTATCTCTAATCTATACAATGTCTTCTGGCGAAGTTGTTGATCTTGGTGCTTTTGAATGCAGTACCATTATCAAATATAATTCGTCGAGGCACCCCAAACCTATATATAATATGGTTCCTAAAAAACTAAAGAACATGCTGAGTTGTGATCTCTCTGAGTGGGATTGCCTCTGCCCACTTGGAAAAGTAGTCGGTGGAAGCTAAGATGAATCGATGACCCTTGGAAAAAGGATCGATTGGACCCATAATGTTGGTACCCCAACACTTAAATGGCCATGAAGCCAATGTAGGGTGTAGAATATTAGATGGTTGATGTAGGACCACACCGTCTACCTGACACTGGTGACACCTCCTAGCTACATCCATATAGTCTCTAATCATCGAAGGCCAGTAGTATCCTAGTCTCTTGATCTTCATCTTCATCTTCAGACCGAATTGATGTGCTCCACATAGACCTAAATGTACCTCAGTTACAATTCCATAGGATTCATGCTTATCTAAATAACGTAACCATATTTGATCAAAGGACCGTAGGTATAGAGTGCCATCAATGAGAGCATAAGAGAGAGTTCTCTGTTCCACCTGATGGGCTTGTGAATTTTCTTAAGATAGTTTGCCGGTGTTCTAATAGTCTTTGAACAGTTGCCTCCAATCCAGCTCCTCATCCTTATAGGCAACGGTAACCTCCCCTTTAAGAGAAAGTCTCTCGATGACTTCAGCATTAATAAGAGATAGGACTTGTCTATTTACTCTTATCAGAATAGACTCATCTTCTGAACATGCTAATTCTTTTGGCAAGTTTGGCCAAAGCATCTATTGTTGCGTTCTCTACTCGGGGAACCATGTAGATGGTGACTTCAGGGATTTGGGCCAACAACTTCATGGTATACTCATGGTAATGTCAAAGCTTGGGTTTAAGCACCTTATAGGACTTGACAATCTGATTGATGACCAACTGAGAATTTCCAAAGATGTTGATGCTCTTGACACACACTGTGATAACCAACTCCAGACCGGCAATCAAAGCCTCATACTTGGATTTATAGTTGGTGCAGGGCTTGGAAAGATAGGATGAGAATCTCATCACATCATGATTTGGAGTTAGGAGAACTATTCCTATCCTTGCCTTTCCTGGAAGAGTAGATTATGGTGCTTCCTTTTTATGAAAGAAGATGCACCATCAAAATACATCTCCCATTGGTGGTTATCAACCTCCCCTAAGTTCATGATTTATTCATCAGGGAGGTCATATCTAAGCGGAGAATTAGTAGGAAGTGGGTGTGTTACTAAGAAATCTACTAGTGCTTATCCTTTTACTATACAGAGTAGTGGAAATGTAATATCAAATGATGAGAGTATCATGGACTAGCGTGCCAAACATCCAGATAGTGTTGGCTATGTCATGAGGTACTTTAGTGGATTGGTTCTAGAAATCAAGTTTAATTTATGAGAAAGCATATAGTGTTGTAACTTTTAGGAGGCAAAGATCAAAGCTAAGCAATGTTTCACAATGGGTAGTTTGCTTCAGCAGGAATCAGACGATAGCTGAGGTAGTAGAGAGCACTCTCCTTCCCTTCATCATTGGCTTGGGCCAATAGAGCATCGAGAGAGTCATCCAATGCAATAGTGTAGAGGATGAGTGCCGAGATATGGGCTGTTAAAATTGGCGGCATCACCAAATGCACTTGTCATTCCAGTTGAACTTGGCATCTTTTTTGACAAGTGCTGAGAATGGCTTGCATCTCCCTGATAGGTTTGAAATAAAGCATCTGAGATATGCCAACCATCCTTGGAAAGATCTGAGTTGAGTTAAACTCTTAGGAGGTGTCATTTCTAAGATAGCTTTGATATTTTCTGGATATATTTCTATTCCTCGATGCCGGATAACAAACCCAATGAATTTCCCTGATGCTTCTCCGAATGCACACTTCAAGGTATTTATTTTGAGGTTATATTATCTTAATAATTCTAAAACTACTCTCAAGTCAAAGAGATGGTTTCCTTTTCTCTACTCTTGATTACTAAATCATCAACGTAGTACTCAACCTGATGATGGATGAGTTCACTGAAGATCTGAGTCATGGCCCGTTGGTATGTAGTACCAGCATTTTTAAGGCTGAAAGGCATGACCCTATAATAATAAATTTTGATCAGGGTTTAAAAAGCAGTGTTTCTTTCATTGTCGAGGGCCATCTTGACTTGGTTATAGCCAGATGACCCATCCATGAAGGAGAAAACTACACGAGATGAGGCGATGTCCACCATTAATTCTAGTATAGGAAGAGAAAACTCATCCTTAGGACATGCCTTATTTAAGAATCTGAAATCAATGCATATGCAAATTTGGCCATTCTTCATCTTAGTTAGGATGACATTGGCTAACTAGGTAGGGTATTTTCTTTCCTGATGAAACCAACATCAATCAATTTCTTGACTTCAAAAATAAAATACTGTTCAATTTTTAATCACATGCATCTAGGAGCTTGCTTGATAGGGTTAGAGCTTGGATCTATTGTTAGCTTATGGACCGCTATGTTAGGAGATAATCTGGGCATCTCTTCATAACTCTATGCAAAGCAGTCCTTAAACTCAATCAGTAGCCTAACTAAGTAATTGGTTTCTTCTACATTCAGCTATAAACTGATGTATGTTGGGCATGGATTTTCTTCTATCCCGAGTTTAATTTTCTTAAGCTTGTCAATTATTGAATGAATCTCCTCTTCAAATTCTAGTAGTGCATCTTTGATTTGTAGATCATCTTGATCATCTGAGATTTCTAAACACACATCCTCATAAGAGTTGTTTTGGTGTAAAAAAAACTTGTCAGACTCCAGATGGTTGGTGACAACTAAGTAGTAAACATCATCATTGATTAGACTCACTGTACTGAATCCTAGTTTGATCTTGATCGTGCATCCTTTCTTATGTTGTTCCATAGCTTTTTGAAGTACTCTAACCTATGCTTAGACCAGGAATAAGGAATTAAACCCTTCTTTGCAAGATTAAGAACACAGGATGAGTACTAATCAAAAGGTAATTCCTTTAATTATTTATATGAATTCTCCTCAAGTTCTACATCAACTTCAAGACTTGAGGAGGATGATCCCAAAAAGAATTTATTTGACTTCATGTCCCTAGAAGACTGAGAGACTTCCTTAACTACTAAACCCTCATCTTTTTGAGATGAAAGTGAGGTTAGATCTAAAGTTCCTAACTATTATCTGATAGTTTTACATACATTTGATTCGAATACTTTTCTTTATCTAGAGGCGGTCTATGCTCTCATTTCAGTGTCACCTCTAATGAAACTGAGAGGATTGCGTATGTTAATCACATTAGACTCATCCTCGATGGATTCCAAGTCTATGTGAATAGTAGGGTACTCTATGAACTGGAATATAACCCTTGTTGGTGATGGATACCAGGGGTCTTCACCTCTAGAGCGCCTCATTCTACCTCTACCTCTGCACTGCGGTGAATCATCCTACCCACATGTATGATGGAATGAACGTGGGTGGAATGTGATATCGACTCTATTTTTTCTTCAATTTCCCTTTCTTGTTCACTTGGATTTTCATTTTTATTTTCCTTTTATTTTGCTTTTTTTTCTTCATTTCCTTTTTCTTTTGAATTTGAGTTTTATCCAAGTTCACGAGAACGGGTGTTTTGAGGAAGATAGTAGGTCACATCTTCATATATCTCAACCTCTCTAACTGAAAATGGCTTTTCATTTCCTTTAACATAGTACTCAATCCCATCCTTTCTGAACTTGATGCACTGATGGAGGGAGGATAGAATAATCCTATTGTGGTGTATCTAAGGCCTACCAAGCAAAGCCATGAATGAAGTATTTGAATCAATGATATAAAACTTGGCTTCAGTCTTCCAGTCACCTATCTCCAAAGGTAACACTATAGAACCTAAAGCCCGCTCGCCTTGTTCATTGAATCCTCTCAACATCATCTGATATCGTCAGAGAGTGGAGATGTCAATCCTCAAATAAGCAAGGGTCTTTAGACTGATAATGCTCACCAATGCACCTGGATCGACGAGAACTCTAGCAAGTCTGAATCTTTCCATGTCAATGTAATGTAGAGGAGGCAGTTGTGCTCCATGTCCCCCAGAAGAAGATCTTCATCTGTGAAAGTGATCCCCTAGGCTTCTCTGAAATAATGTTCCTCCTCTCCAATAGTGATCAATTGAGCTAAGCATATTTTAGGATCAAGGAGAGCCTTAATTAGTGATTCCCACATCTCTTTGGATAAGACAAGGGCATCGTATTTGTGTAGCTTAGATGGAAACTTTCTTAGGTGAGAGAGGACATTGTAGTCCAGCTTAGGCTGATCCTCCACAAGCATATCCAAGGGTGGAGCATCTTGTTGAGGGGCTTCTCGATCCTCTGAACCAATGACTTGTTTCCTTATATCTTGAGTGCTGCCCTAGGAGATAGAACCTTGCCACTATGGAGGTTGACTTTGGTGATCTCTTGTGGCAAGGTAATAGAAGATTCTACCTACACATTAGGCTCACCTACAACTTCTCCTATGGGACCCTCAGAATTGGATGATTCTAAGTCTATCTCAAGAGGCAAACCCATAATATTCAGAGTGAAAAAATCTAACTCTGAATCAAAAAGAGGAAGATCAAAATTATTATAATTATTGTTTAGACTTGAAGAGTTATCACTAGGAATAGATTCAGAAAACCCTTCAAAAGTGACACTGATATAATACAAGCTAGTTTTATTCTTTAATTTCTTGGATTTGATAGGAGAAATCAATCAAAGTAAGAAGGGTGAGGATTTTGATGCCCTTATCCATCGATACAAGATGTCTACTAGTAGAAGAAGAGCTAGCTGAGGTAGAGGTAGTTACTGATGTAGTAGCTGCAATGGTGGAATGGAGGGTGGACTCGGTCAGTGGCTATGCTACTTGGCTATCTCGAGCCGCTACTCTCTCTTGAGAACTCCCCTTTCCCTGAGTTGGCTCTAGCAACTTGCAAACCTTCCATGATGTTGGAGGTTTGAGCTGGCTCAGGCACCTGCAATTAAAGTTTCTTGATCTTCAATATAATTTTCTTAGAGGTTTTGGATAAAGAGATATCCCAACCTTCTTTGGTTTTGGAAGGATCACAAGTATCCCCAAGGATTATCCTAATGACTGGATGGTTGTTCCATAAGGTATTCCTTGGGAATTCTATTAGTCTTGAAGCTATGTTCAAGCCAGTCCTTAAATGTGAAGCATATTCCAAAACATGACCTAGCATCTGGTAGGGGCAAAAGTTAGAATCATTATTTTGCCCACTTCCTCAGTCTCTAGGTTTGGGTAGCTAAAATCAAGCTTCTTTAAGAGATTCTTAAAGATCTTCCTGATTACCTCCCTCTTAAATGAATAAGGCTTGTTAAGTTTATCCAAAAAAGTAGGTGGACCATAGCTACTTGGTGGCGGGTATGTGTACCACTGCTGCTTATGAAGTGCTTGAGGAGGAGGTGATATAGGCCATGGAGGCTGCTGAGGTGGCCGGTAGGGCTAGGTCAGTGGTGGTAGAGGAGGTGGAAGCGATGGCTGTGGAGCACGAGGTCTCTCAAACTTCTCTCTAGCTGGTTGTTTCCCCTTATCCGCTGCTATCACTGCCTCTCATTTCTTCTCATATATCTTCTGTGGCTTTGGCTTTGTTGGTAGATCTAGAGAAGGAAACTATTTGGCATCTCCTTGCAAGCTAGCCACTTTGTTGATTAATTTCTCAAAAGTTTTGATGGTGAAACCTTTAAGCATGAAGGCGACTGGGCCATGGATATTCTTAAACAAAATCTTAATGGCATTCTATTTAGATAGTTGTGGTTCACATTTCATACTCAAATTATGGCATATGAAAATGTAATCAATGAATGACTCATTAAGATTTTGTTGACCCACAAAGGGATGGCCAACAGTGACCCTCTGTTGAGCTCCAGCAAACTTCTTGATAAAGAGTTGCTCCAACATAGCAAAAGTTTTCACTGAACTATTTAGTGTACCAGTCAAATGCTATACCCTAAGCTACTAATGAAGAGATAGAAGAGTAAAGCATCACTGCCACCAGTGTTGCTACAACTGGCCCTAAAATGTGCAATGTACTGCCTCAAGTTCCCACTGCCAACAAAACTCTTGAAAGAAGGAGGCACGAAACCCTTAGGATATTGTATTGCATCAAATTCCTTGGTAGGTCTACAGTTTGGAACTGATGATCCTCCTCGGATTGCATCCAACTCTTCTTTCTCTTGCTACTCACTCATTCTCTTGATATCTTTTTTTATATGGAGGTACTATCCACTACCTTCCTATACATGCTGGTGTTACCTTGCTCTACTTGAGGTAAATTCTTGGTTGGATCCAAGACATGCTCCAACTCTGGCTGACTGGTCTCAACTATAGTAGGATGGACTGCCGGTGCTTGGTTTTGAAGTGCTAAGACAACTGTTAGTAGATCTTCGAGCCTCTTCTCCATCCTATCTACTTTTCATCATCTTTTGCTCTACTTGAAGGAGGTGTTGGGTTAGTAGGTTGTGTCTTCTACCATTCACCTTCCCTCATAGTTACTACTCTCTAAGGTGGGATCCCCTGGTATCTACCATGCAAACCCCTTTTGAATCTCCCAATAAATCATCTTCATTGGGATCAAAGCTGATCTTCTTATCATCAGACCAGTCATATCCTAGGATCTTTTTCTTCTCCATCAAATAATGGGCTACTATATCATCTAGAGAATGATATATCTTAACTAGCATAAATGACTTTGGCTGACCCATGGAGAGATCACTATCATGTACAATGAGGCATCAAATCGCCCCTACTACTGGAGAGTTAACCCTGTAAGGGCTATATTCGCTGGAAGAAATATGCTCTTGACTATCACTAAATTAGCATGGGGTGACAGTCCTAGGAGGATCCATCACATAGGTGCAACTGAGCTGTGACCTTCTCCCTCGACAACTACTACAACCATCTCTATGTTCTGTTGCAGTGGTGGTGGTGAAGGGACGACCACTATGCTTCGAGGTCGCCATTCCCTCTTCACCACTACTAAGGAAGAAGGTCGAATAAGGAGCTGCCACGATGGGTAGATGGATGGGATCTCGGCCGTGGCCAATCACCAATGGGGTACTCTTCTCCCCAGATGTAGCCTTCATGGCCTTTGGTGGAACGGAGATCTTTGGAACATGGATGGAGAGGTAGCGGTGTGGTGGAGGCACCACCAACTCTCGATAGAGCTCTCTCATGATGTAGTCCCATGGTAGAATCTTTGTCGTATGGTCGATCGTGTAGCTCATCGATAAAAAAATCAATTAGTCGAGGACAGCTGAACCTCGCCTCTCTTGGCTAGTGATATGAGCGGTATGGGCCTCCCAGCCTCTCTAAATGCTTCCCCACTATGGGATACGGATCTCAAATCAAATAGAGTCCATGTCATAGGCTCACCTGGTGTAGAATATGGGAGGTCAGCATGACCTCCTCCTCTCATTGAGAGTGGCTACACTCGGTGGAGGTGAAGCAATCTACATCCTCTTATGTCAGAAGAGAGAGGATGGAACTGATTTACTGTAACCAGCGGGGAAACTAATGTGGGAAACTCCTCAACAACAGACTGCGTGGCTGCCTCCATCTCCCTAACAATGCGGGTGTGGTACTGCTTTATCATGTGGATCTTGTTTCTTCTTTGGGTTCTGGTAGGGAGAGTAGAGTAAGAGCTAGACCCAACCTCAAAACCAGGGGAGACAATCCCTAGGATCAGGGGAGCCTTCCCCTTTGAGGTGTGAGTGGGTGCTTGGCCCTAAAGCATGAGGGGAACAATAAGGTGCAGGCTTGCTTGACACTAGTGGGAACCACCAGCCTTCCTCATCGAGGGAATCTCAAAATATGATGGCATGTTAACCTGAATGACCAGCTCCTGCCCAGCCACTATGCTCCTACTAACAATCATGAGGGAGGTCCCCTCACATGTAATTCAGCCCCCCTCAAAACCTCATCCAAAGTGGATGAGATGGGCATAGTCAGAGTGGGGAAGGCTAACCTGATCTAGGGCTAGATCCATCCCATGGGGAAAAGTGAACACATACTTGGGTGCTGCCATTGAATCAAACTACTAAGATTGAAAAACTGACTGAACTGCAATGTTAAAAATGAACTTGAATTAGATTCTCTTTCTTTATTGATTTTGAATGTGAGTTTAGAATTTGAACCCATACTCAACATCTTGAAAGTGTTAAGTCGGGCTCAAATGATTTAGAATAGATTTTGAGATTTGATTGGAAAGAGGAATTTTTGGATGTAGAATCCACTTTCAACAAATTTGGGTATGTTGAAAATGGGTTCAAATATTTTTAAAGAGATGCTTCCATAGGTTCATATTTGAATTTTGATTTTGATTTTAAGGACCCTTTATTTAATAAATTTGGGTTTGTTAAAGTAAATGATCAATTATTTTTGATTTGAGATTTTTGGAATCTACTCACTTAGCAAATTTGGATATGCTAAGTGAGGTATTTGAAAATAGTTTCTTCTATTTCTTTGTTTTCTTTATTTTGTAAATCATTTATGATTTTGAAAATGGAATTCTCATTTAGCAAATTTGGGTATGCTAAATGAGGAATCCAAGTGTTTTTTGTTTTTGAAATTTTTTGAAAATAGGACTCTTAGCAAATTTGAGTAGGTTAAGAAAATTATAATGTGTTTCTTTTGTTTTTAGAGATTTTGATTTTAAAAAATATGATCCTTAGCAAATTCGGGTATGCTAAGAAAATCCTAATGTGTTTGTTTTATTTTAGATTTTGTTTGAAAATGGACACTTCACTTTAGCAAATATGGTATGCTAAAATGAAGTTCCAATATGTTTCTTTAATTATGTGAAATGGAGATTTCACTTAGCAAATTTGAGTATGCTAAATGAAATTCCAAAAATGTGTTTCAAATTGTTGTGTTTTTTATTTTGTTTTGAAAATGGAGACTTCACTTTTTCAAATATGGTATGCTAAAGAATAAAGTTTCAAAACTGTTTCTTTTTATTTCGGATTTTGATTGAAAATGGAGACTTCACTTTAGCAAATGTGGTATGCTAAAACAAAGTTCCAATGTCTTCCTTTAATTTTGTGAAATGGAGATTTCACTTAGCAAATTTGACTATGCTAAATGAAATTCCAAAAATGTGTTTCGAATTTTTGTGATTTTGAATTTGTTTTGAAAATGAAGACTTTACTTTAGCAAATATGGTAAGCTAATGAATGAAGTTCCAAAAGTGTTCTTTTATTTTGATTTTATTTTGAAAATGGAGACTTTACTTTACAAATGTGGTATGCTAAAATGAAGTTCCAACGTATTTTGAAATTTTGTGTTTTTGTTGATTTTGAAATGAGGGATTTCCACTTAACAAATTTGGGTATGTAAAGTGGAAATCAATTATGTTTCATTTTCAAAGATGTATTTTCATTTGTAATTATTGCTTTTGAAAGAGGAAATTCCAACCTAATTATATATGGAATATGTTAGGTGGTTTTTCAAAACAATGTCATTTTATTTAGAAATGAAATCTTCATTCAAATTTGGGTATATTGATTGGAGATGTTCATATGTTCTTTTTGAATGTTTATTTTTTGATTTGATTCTTCATTCAATAAATGTGGGTATATTGAACGGAGAGGTTTCATATGTGCTTTTTGAAAATTTATTTTTGATTTTGGTTAAAAATAAAACTGCCATTCAATAAATATGGGTATATTGAATGGAGAGGTTTCATATGTGCTTTTCAAAAATTTATTTTTAATTTCAGTTGAAAATGAAACTTCTATTCAATAAATATGGATATATTGAATGGAGAGGTTTTATATGTACTTTTATTTAAAAATATGTGAAAAATTCCAACCTAACACATGTAGAATGTGTTGAGTGGAACTTCAAAGTTGTGATTTTGCTTGATGATGTAATATCCATCCAACACATTTGAATGTGTTGAATGGAAAGGCCAATCTTCAAATTTTGTGCTTTTTGAAAACATGATAGTTAGAATTTTATTTTTTGAAAATGATGTCATCATCAAAATGAATTGAGTGAAGAAGTTCATTTGTGCTTTTCAAAAATATGAGTGTTGGTTTTATTTTTGAAATGTTTCTACATGCAATAATTGTGAAAATTGTTAGATGTAGTACAAATATTTTATTAAGTGTATTTTGAAAAAGTGCTTTTGAAAAGCAAGACTTTTATGAAGGATTTACTTTATCTTTTTTTTTAATGAACCTTTCCTTACCATAAAATGGTAAGGAGGAAGTCTTTAATCATTTTCTTTATTAGATTTTATTTTCACCCATTGAGACAGCGGTTTTAAGACCAACACGGTGAGGTCCTAAAACTTAAATATATTGGCTAGCAACAGGATGAAATAAGCTAAGTAATGAGAAAGATAGTCTTGGATTCATACAAAAGTATAAACCCACTATCGATACTTGGAGATAATGATCATTTACCCAAGATGGAGAGAGGAATCATCCCCAGCGGAGTCACCAGAAAAAGTTATAGTGAAATATTTTATATCTATGCCTTCATCTATCCCCTCTCAGAAAATAGGATAAATACAAAAATAGAATATAAAACATGCCTTATTGGGACACCATGTAGATTCACAGATATTCTTATTAGGGTAATCGGGTACAACATTGAGGAAATGTGTACTATCTAGAGAGATAGAAGTCATCACCCTACAATGGACCTAATCACCTTAATAAGGACTCCTAAGGACTATGGGTCTTTAGAATTTACCATTTTCCCCTACATGAAAAGTAAAGTGGTTTAAATTGGTTCATTAAGTTCCCTATAGAGGCAAGCCCCCATAGTTAATTACACCCTAAAGAACATGATTCATTAGGAATACTCTCGATTAAGGTAAATGATCATTATCTCCAAAGATTTTGAAAGGTAGGACTATCAATCGATTAGTTTATTTTTAGAAACTCAAGTGAGATTGATCAAGAGGAGGGAGTTCTTATCGAAGCCAAATGAAAATAAGTAGGGGATACATAAGATACTAGGAAGCCTAGTAAGCATCTTAAACTATTCTATGATTGGGCTTTACATCTTTGAAATGGAATTAATTTGTTTGGGTTGAATTCTTTTATTAGAAATGTGGCTTCATGTACAAGGTTATGGAAATGCCTAAGAGGTGAGGATTTATGCTTAGCCCAAAGGGGAAGCAACCTCAATAGGGAGCTTTGGCAAGGGCCAAAAGCACGACCTAAATCTAAGGCAAAAATGGGTATTTAGTTTACCTTCACAAGAGAAGACAAATCACCTGACTATTGGACTTACAATTGTCTGGGGGTGGCCGCCAACTAACTCCTCCTACAATTTTAAAATATGTAGGCAAATCATATCTTTATGCAATATAGTAAGGTTGTTATTTATTTTGAAAGAGACTAAGTGCTTAAACACACTCCCTAAGAGACTAGATCATATTAGGGCATGCTTTAATGACTTAAATCTAATGCAAAATTTTCATATGTTTTATTTTAATTTTGGACAATCAATTTGACATAGGCTTTAGGATTCATATGCCTAATGCATGAGAAATTAGATTATGGGCCAAAATCAACAAGATGAGGAGGTGTATTTCCACCATGGCTCTCACAGGCCAAGCCAAGTTCTCTGGAAAAGGTGAAAGCCCTCCAATTAAGAGCGAAACAATATGCTTTTTATGCATGATTTTAGAAAAAAAGTACACATCCTGTTAAGGGGTTGCTAATTTTTTATCTTGATTTTAACTTAGGCTTCAGGTGAGGTTATGAGTTATTTATTTTAATTTTGAGTTGATTAACTTGGTGGAAGATTTATTTTTTTCTAAGAGCCTAATCATCAGCCAGACCATACATCAAAGCAAGGAAGAAACTAGGAAAAGATACCCTCTTAATGCACAAGTTAAACATACATCAATCAATTTATAGAACTAACACAAAAGAATAAAAGGCCATTTGTGGTCGAGCTCCACCGCACAAACCCAAAAATAAATTGGGTAGCCAAGCTCTACCCTTATACAACACATATTACAAATGAATAAATTATGATAAAGCAAGGAATTCATATCATGGGGTCTTCATTCTTCACTTCTTTTTTCTTATTTTCTTCTTTCTTCTTTCTTCTTTTGGTTCCTTCTTTTGGATGATTGGAATGTGGTTGCTCCAAAGGCTTAACATGGTACATAAGATGTAATCTTATAACCAATGCTCATCCTAATCCCCCATAACAATCATTCCAAAATCTAATTACAAAATTACATGAGAAGAAAAAGTAAATCTAACTAACACATGCAAAATAGAGATTAGCTAGACAAACCATACAAATCCCAAGCATGTATGAGCATATATTAGACTTAGCACCCCAAACATGGGTAACCAAGTCCACCTGGCCTATTTTGGATTATGCTTTGGGGGTATAAGCACATGCACAACAAAAGCAATTTTTATATTTTTATTACAGTGCCCCTTAAGCTTAATCCCTTATAGAAGGTAATGATTAGACTAAATCATCCTACTATTCAGTCTATGCACATACACCCTAACATCCAGACTAAAATATTACATCACAAAATAAAAGCAAAGCATCAAACCAACATCCCTAACCTAAATCTAGAAATGGTGACTTAATGTGTGTGCTTAAGGTTTGTGTGGTATGCTTAGCTAGGCTTTAAGGTTTAAATTTCTAAGTATGAAAATGTTCAACTTAGAGGGGATTTCATTTAAGTTGTTTAATTGATTTAGTTGATTTTATTTGATGATTTGTTTAGGTTTGAATGAACCTAGAATTAATTACTAAGTTGTAAAAGAGGAGAAAAGAGAGAACTTCTCTTTCCTTCCCTACCTTAAGTAATTTCTAAGTGGATTCATGTTTGATTTTGTTTAGTGAATATTTTATTATGTGTTTTAATTAATCCTAAGTTTAGATTTTCTCTAAACAAACCTATTCAAAGAAAGGCATTTTAAGATTAAGTAAAGTGAATTAATATCACAAAACACATCACTTCATTTCTTTCCCAACATGTATAACATGCATATGGATGAATCTTAGCATATTTATACATGAAAATGAGGATGTTTAGCACACTTTAATGATGAATGCTAAATAGTGTTACTTAAGAAAATTTGGATTCTTTATGATGCATGATTTTAATTTAGTAGAAAAAAGGGATTCTTTTTTTTATCCATTTTTCACATGCACATTTATATGTATGAAAGACATAAGTGAGTATGATTGTCATTAGCACTAGGGGTGTAAGGTACAAGACCTACTTAAGGCTACTTAAAGTCTCAAAATCTTGAGGTTGTCCAGACTAATATACCACCTTCCTTAAATACATATGCATGTACAAAAGAAATGAACGGAAAAAGAAAGATGTAAAAGTCTATGTTTTTTTGTTTGATTTGTTTATGCAATGTATATATGCAAGTGTGGATTCCCTTCTTAAGTAATAACATAAGAATGAATAGGAAAGGATTTAAGCAAGTGTTGTGTTCTTTCCAAATGAACTATACATTTTGCCAAATCTTATTCAAAACTATGATAAAAAAAGAGAAGGAAAACTGCACTATGCATATCTTTCTATTTCTACTCACATGCAAGCTTATAAGTAATCATAAGTAGCATACCTTTCAGTTTTGATAATTGATTTATAAGTTTTGAAAATAATTTTAGATTTAATAGTGATAATAGCCATTCATATTCTTACTTTAGCCAAAACATGCAATTTGACATAAAGGAAACATTTCATTTTTAATTTGATTTTTAAAAAGAATGAATGCATGATTTTTATATGGAATACACATTTAGCATATTAGGAAAGAAATAAAGTGATGAAAGCAATGTAAGTTGATTCACCCTAATTAATTCCTAAAGACAATCCTATAAGATTATTTAAAGTAAATCAAATTTGTCTTAAGTAGAGTTTGAATTTTGTTTGAGTTTGATTTTAGTTTGAGAAATGTGAGATGAGTTTGTGGTCCTAACCCATTCCCACATGTGTGAGTTATTTAAGTTAATTTTAGTTGATTAGATCAATTTTATACCTTGGTTAGTTTAAGGTGTGAATTAAGTGTGTTAATTACCCCTTACGTACACCACCTTAACATATTTAATCACATAATTATGAGCCAATGATATGACATAAAATCACACAAGGAATTTAAATTAGCAATGCACCTAGGAAAGAAAGGGCCTAATGCAATTGGCTCACTAGTGATTAATTAAATTAAAGGTTTAATTTAAGTACTTTCATAACCCTTCCCACACATATGGGTTGAATTTTGATTTCCTTAAAGCTAGGTTATTGAACACCTAAGCATCTACCCAAGATGAATTTGTTAAGTTTAGGAATGTTTTGATTTTAAAATTTTGATTAATTAAGCCATTTTATTAAATGATTAAATTATTTAATTAATTTTACACCTTAATTTGATTTTTATCAAAATGAAATAAACATAGGGAAAAAGATATGGGAGAGAACCCCTAATTTCATTCTCTAAGTTCACACACTATCTAAGGTAGCAAAAGTTAATTATTTATCACTATTTCAAAGGTTAATTAAAAAATTTAATGGATTAAGAGTAGGTAGAGCAATCAATATAATAATTAAGCCATTAATAAATTCTAAGAAAATCATGGGAGGGAGGTCATCCCTAATCAACCTAAAGTTTGGAATTAATCAGTTGAATAATTAGGGAGTAATTAATGTAATTATATTCCCAATAAAACCCTAATTCAAAAATATCATTGTTCAAAACCAAGTGAAATTAATTTAAGAATATTCCTCTTTGAATTATCTCCAATGCCTTTTATTTTGTATTGTTTTGAAGTTTATACAATTAGTTTGTGAATATTTGAAGTTTCCATGCTTAATAAGTAATTAATCCTTTAATTACATGGCTAATCCCATCGGCGCCACGTGGAGGCTAACACAGCGCGCACTTTCCACATGGCGTGATGGGATAGGACACTTAAGTTGTCATATCGTAGTGCTGCGTCAACAGCGGTGCTTTGTACTTTCTCCCCATCACTCCGATCTAAGATTGGACGGTTCAAATCAAGCCCGCAGTTCTTATGGGGTTAATCCATGGATCCTATGTGTCTTCATCATGGTTGTCCATCCAAAATGCGTGGATGGATGGCCCATGATCCATCACTGATTTTTCCTATGGGAGAGGACATTCGTCCACACTTTAGGGCAAGATTTGGGATCGATTGAGCTCGGATTGAACCTAAATTCAACCCACAGCATAATCATGCAAGGGAGATCACATCTAACAATCAAATTCTCATGAGGTGAGAATTTCTTTCACAGAGGACCAGACCATGGCTAATTTAAGCTCGGGTTGAGGGCATACCTCACCGGAGGCTATCACCGATGCTTGATGAGGTAGCTTCATCTAGTGGAGATGAAGCCTTGTCAAAAGTTTCAAGCCTTAGGGTTGAGTAGATCTCTCTATGGACCAAGCTGACCTTCAATTCCTTGCAGCTTGATCGAAGTACCACCTCCCTTGCTTGGAGAACTTATGTGAAGGCTTGAGTGAGCTCGATTGAGTTCCCTTAAGGTGCTTACAAAGTTAATTGGACTGAATTTGAGTTTTGGCTAAGTTGGAATTTCACGAGCTCACCTATTTTCTATTTGAAGAAATCCAAAATGGGAAATATAAAATTCCTAGGAAACTTTGGGGGAGCTTGGAATTACTTCTCTGATCTCCTATGCTTCAATCGAATGGGAGAGAATAAAATTCAAGTGAAAGTAGGGGGAGGAGTTTTCCATGTGCAAAATAAGGTGGAGGAAGGAATCCCATGTGCTCATTTTATGAGGGTGGTCAGCTTTTGCCTAGGATTGGGTTTGGCTAACCCGAACCCATTGGGTCAAGTGCACCATGTCTATTAGTGACCATTTGGTCCACTAAAAGGATGCCAAGTGATTTTGGTTTTAGGTTACCCTATGGTCTAGGGTAAAGTGTAGTGGTCAAAATTTAATATGTTTGTATTATTAAATTTAGAAATCAATGGATAGGTCAAATAAAGTCAATCAAAACAATTGGTCAATTGGTTGGGTCAATTTCATTTGGTCATTTTGATTTATATTTGAATTTGGTTCATTTGATTTCATTTAGGTCAAATGGGTCAAGTTGACCAATTTGACCCATTTGACCTATTTGGGTTAGGTCATGGGTTGGTTTATGTTTGGTTGATCATTTGAAATGGATTGGTATCTTTGTTTTCAATCAAATTGGTTTATATTTGGATTTGGCTCAATTTGACCCTTTAGGTCAAGTTGGGTTTAAGGTTAATTAGGCTAGGTTAGGTCTAGTTGGCCAATTGAGGCTTTGGTCAAGTTCAACAAGTGATTTAGAATAAACTTGACCCATTGGTTTCAATCAATTTAGCTTAGTTCAAGTTTTGACATATTTTGACTTTTTAGGTCAAGTTGGCTCAACTTAGGTCATGTGGCCAATTAGGCCAGGTTAGGCTCAAATGATATCATGAATGAGTTTTGATCAATGGTTTCAATCAATTTGATCTATGGTGGATTTTGGCTAGTTTAGGTTTTATTTGGTCAAATGTTGATTTGGTTAACCCTTAGGTTTGACTTGGTTTGACTCAATTTGAGTGATTGATCATCTCATGATGAGTGTTGCTCACAATGTGAGGCTTAGTTGGGCTTAATTCAATCCAATTTGGGTAGGATTATAATTTAGCTCAAAAGGGTACTTTAGGTCACTTTAGATCAGCCTAAGTGGGTCAAATGGCTTGGTCAAAGCTCAATTTGAGATTGATTGAACTCACATATGGACTTATGATTGAAATATAAATCCATTTGCAAGTGGTTTGAAGTTAAATGAGTTTTGATTCACTTGATAATTTCAAGTTCAAAAGGGTTAACATGAGTTTGACTTGGGTTTGATTTTTGAATTTAGTTTTGCTTTGATGATTGGAGTTTGTATTTATATTTTGATTCATGATTGGGGGAATGATTGAATCATGAAGAAAAATCAAGGATTTGGCTTGATTTGAGTTTGATTTGACTAAGTTCAAGAATTTACCTTGAAAGGCTTAGGTTGAATTTTGATTGAATTTTGAATTGATTGTTTGGATATTTTAATTTATATTTCATTTATATTTGTGAATATAAATGAGAATATAAATAGATTATGAGAAAATTTCTTGAATTTGAATTGATTTAGGTTAAGTCCATAAGATAGAATCGAAGCGACTTAGGAAAGATTTTTGATTTGGATTTAAATTTTGAATTTTGTTTGATTGATTTGAATTTATATTTCATATATATATATATATATATATATATATATATATATGAATATAAAATGATTATAAATTTGTGTGAAATTTCTTGAATTTGAATGTATTTAGATTGAAGCTAAGTCCATAAGATAGAATCAAAGTGACTTAGGAAAGATTTTTTATTTGGATTTGAATTTTAAATTTGGTTTGGTTGATTTGAATTTATATTTCATTCATATATGTGAACATAAATGAGAATATAAATGGATTGTGATAAAATTTCTTGAATTTAAATGGATTTAGATTTAGGCTAAGTCCATAAGAGGGGATGAAAAGACTTAAGAAATATTTTTGAATTTGGAATTTCAATCATAGGTTTCAATCATTTGGAATTGAATCATGATTTAAGAAAATCCATTGAATTGATTTGAGGTTTGAGGTAGAGTTGGACTTGGTATGGGTTTGGAGTTTAACTTGAAAGAAAGAAGTTAAGATTTGGTTTAAGCTATATGGTAGGAAAATTTTTCTAACACCCTTAAGGCATGACCTATTCCTATGGCTAACTCTTCTAAGTCTCTAGGGCTAAGTTGAGTGTCTACTTAATCACTAGATGTGTCTTAAGACTAACGAACTCTTAAAGTCTCAGAGAAGTCTATGCCTAAGATGGAGGGGTTCAGAGCTTATTCTAAAAATTAGTCAACATGGCTCCTTCCTTCTTGACTACTCTTGACTTGATATAAGTCCCCCTGTGGCATTCGCTCAATAGTCACCCTAGGTTGGATAGCACATGTCGTGCTGAAGATAGACTATCCCCACAATCAATTCCGCTATAGGAAGATGTGAGTGCTCGATGCTTTCTTCTTAGGCTGATTGTTGCAAACTGATGGCACTTTAGGTAGGTTGATGTTCACTATGCTGATAGTGACTCACCCGGTGGATACACCACTCTTTGGCAAATGTGAGTCCCCATGCTTTCTCCTTGAGTTGGCCACCAAATACCTATAGATATTATCTTCTCTATGGTTTTGGATAAATCTTTTAGTGGTCCATTTCCCCAGACATTCTACTTGGATCATGTCCTTTATGACCCAATTTAGACACTACCAAGGTTACCTTTGGATTGGACAATCCCCCTTTCCTAGTAACCACCCTTGTGGTCGGAGAATTTATTCAATGGATGTACAAATTCTCCATTGGTTAAATAAATCTGAGATAGGTCTAGGCTGATATAAGCTCCTCCTCAGTATTATCCCTCATAAACTAACAGGGTTCATGATAAATAAACTAATAAACAAATAAATTATTTTCTTGTGGATTAGGAATTTAAGCTCCCAGTGACCCATTTCCTGAGAAGGCATCCTATTTTTTGGTCAGTGTTAGCAAAACTCCCTATAGGAATTACCTGACCACACTTGAGTTGAGATAAGTCCTTAGGTCCGTACTCTCTCTGTAGTCACCCTTAAGTCGGGTTCAATTTATTTTTCCACAAATAGGTTTCCCTGGCAGTCATTTATCTTTGGAAGATACTACGCATTGTTTCTAGCATGACTGTCGCAAACCGACGGGCAGCCTTAGGTAGTGTTGACATGTTACCTTTCTATATGTTTCCCCAGTGGTCTTTTATTCACGAAAGATGTGAGTCCCTGTGCTTTCTTCCCTGAATTAACCACTGCAAATCAAAAGGCACCCTTTAGTTGGATAGTTCTCCCCTTGGTCGGGAAACTACTCCCTTTGGTTTTGTAAATCTAAGTTAGGTCAAGGTCGATATGGCCCCTACTCAGTGTAGTCCATCTCAAACCAATGGGGATCTATCAAATACAATTAAAAAATGAAACTAATTTTTGACTATCTTCGAGCTGATTTAAGTCCCCCATCGACATTCACTCAGTAGTCAACCTTAGGTGTTCGATCCGTTGCCTCGCCGACTGATCACTCCAGCAACTGATCCTTACTTTAGAAGATGTAAGTCTGCTATGCTTTCTTCCTAATATAGCTGTTGTAATCCCTATGGTTGGATAGTCCTACTATGTGATTGGTAAACTACTCCCTTTGGATTGGTAAATCTAAACTAGACCAAGGTTGATATACTCATTGCAGTCCATGGCAAATCGATGGGATCCATCAAACATAATTAAAAAAGAAATTAATTTTGACTATCTTTGATCTGATCTAAGTCCCCCAGTGGCATTCACTCAATAGTCAGCCTTAGGTTGGGTTCAATCCATTGCCTCACCGAATAATCACCCTAGCGACTGAACCTTACTTTGGAAGTGTAAGTCTGCTATGCTTTCTTATTAGTATAGCTGCTGCACACCGAAAGGCAACCCCTTTGAATAGACTTTCTATGTGATTGGTAGATTACCCCTTTGGGTTGGCAAATCTAAGATAGGCCAAGACCAACATGGCCCCTACTCAGTATGGTCCATTGCAAACCAATATGGTCCATCTCAAAATTCAAAATTTAAATTCTGAAATAAATTCAACCCTCCTCCCCAGTGGAGCCAAACTAAACAAACAAAATAAATCCAACTAACCTCTCTAGTGAAGTCAAATTAAACAAACAAATCAAATCAAATTT
This sequence comes from Cymbidium sinense, assembly GCA_021442155.1. Classification (NCBI taxonomy): domain Eukaryota; kingdom Viridiplantae; phylum Streptophyta; class Magnoliopsida; order Asparagales; family Orchidaceae; genus Cymbidium; species Cymbidium sinense. Next base: position 85,386,968 of record CM038232.1, on the reverse strand, counting down.
CTCCTCAACGAGATACAAATTAAATCAAACCTCTTATCCGAGTGGATAACTTGAGCCTTTTTCCCTTAGTGAAAGGCTCACACAGTTAATCCTAAGTGGATTCCTCCCTCACTCTCTTTTGTCTTAGATATAAGTAGAGTTGTACTAAGCTCTTGATTCCTTCTACACCTCTAGTTTTGGAGTAGTTCATTTCTGTTAGTGGTTGTGATCGTTCAAGCATTGCTGATCATCTCGATCAACACCAATACATGAGGTATGCCTTATCAATCACCACACATATTGGGCGCCCTTTGTTGACCTCACTTTTGGATTGAGCTTTCAACTTCTTCATCCTAGCCATAAGACTCCTCTAAACACTAAGAGTTCCTTAGTCTTAGGACACTTCTAGTGATGAGGTGAACACTCAACGTAAACTTAGAGACTTAGGAGAGTTAGCCATAGGAATAGGTTATGCCTTAGGGGTATTAGGAAAACTTGCCTACCCTTTAGCTTGAACCAAATCCTTACTTCCTTCTTCCAAGTCAAACTTCAAATTCAAACCAACTTCAAATTCAAGTCAACTTCAAACGAAAATTAATTCCAACTCATTTGATTTTCTCAAATCTTAAATCAAATCCAAAACCTTTTCTAAGCCCTTTGATTTCATCTTATGTACTTTGCTCAAATCAAATACAAATCACTCCAAACTCAAAATATTTTGTCATAACCTATTTATATCTTCATTTATATTCACAAATATAAATGAGATATAAATTTAAATAACCAAAACTAAATTCAAAACTAAAGCCCAAATCTAACCAAAATCCAACTTATACTCTTTCGAGTCAAATCCTTTAACTTAACCAAATCAAATTCAAATCACTCCAAATTCAAAAGATTTTCTCATAATCCATTTATATTCTCATTTATATTCAGAAATATAAATGAAGTATACATTCAAATAACCAAAATCAATTCAAAACTCAAATCCAAATCTAACCAAAATCCAACTTATGCTCTATCAAGTCAAATCTTTGAACTTAGTCAAATCACTCTCAAATCAATCCAAACCCTTGGATTTCCTATTCAAACAATCAATCCTTTAATCATATGCCTAAATATAAACATAAACTACAATCATCAAACCAAAATCAAACTAACCCAAGTCAAACTCATGTTCACCCTTTTGACTTGAAATTGTCAAATGAATCAAAACCCATTTGACTCCAAATCACTTGCAATTGGATTTATATTTCAATCATAAGTCCATATGTGAGCTCAACCAAACTTGAATCAAGCTTTGATCAAGCCAATTGACCAACTTAAGCTCACTTGACCCAAAGTGAGCTAAAGAACCTTTTTGAGCCAAATTCTAATCTAACCCAAAGTGGATTGAACTAAGCCCATCTAAGCCTCACATTGTAAGCAACAATCATCATAGGATAATCAATCACCCAAATTGGGTCAAACCAAGTCAAACCTAGCCTTTGAACAAGTCAACACTTAGCTCAAATGAAACTTAAACTAGCCAAAATCCACCATAGGACAAATTGATTGAAACCATTGATCTAAACCAATCCATACTCAATGGTTGAACATGATCAAGCCATCAATTGAGCCAAACCAAGCCTAATTGGCCACTTGATCCAAGTTCACCTAAAAAGTAAAAGTGGGCCAAATCTTGATCTAAGCCAAATTAATTTCAACCAATGGGTCAAATTCATTCTAAATCACTTGTTGAACTTGACCAAAGCTTCAATTGTCCAACTAGACCCAACCTAGCCCAATTGATCATGAACCCAGCTTGACCTAAATGGTCAAATCAACTTGAAATCAAACCAAACCAAACTTGATTGAAACCAAAGCTTGCAATACATTTCAAATGATCAACTAAAGCTAAACCAACCCATGACCTAACTTAATTGAGTCAAATGCGTCAAATTGGTCAACTTGACCCATTTGACCTAAATGAACCTAAATGAACCAAAACTAAATATAGATCAAATATAAACCAAACCAATGACACCCATAAGCTACAAATGATCATTTGAACTTGTTCTAACCCATGGTTTGACTAATTTGACCAATTGGTCAACTTGATCCAAGTCGACCCATTTTTGACCCAAATGGGTCAACTTGAGCCAAATCATATCAAATCAACTCCACATACATTAAAAATTGGCACAACCCATTTTTCAATCATCTCAAATCTGCCCAAATGAAAATCAAGGCCAAATAACCATTTTACCCCTAGGTCAAAGAGTATCCTATGACCAAATTCACTTGGAATTTGGTCATATTCTTTCAAGGCCACTTGGCATCTCCTTACTAGTCTATTTGGACACCAAGGAGGGTGGTGAACATGACCTAATGGGTTTGGGTTAGCCATGACCCAACCCAAAGCCAAATCAACCCCTCCAATGCAAATTGTCCATTGGATCACCTCATACACTCACCAAGCACATGAGAACTCCCTTTCCTCCCCTCCACTACCTAGAATGAACCACATGGAGTGCCTAACAGCCAAAATAAACCAATTAATCAAGCAATTGATCAAAAATAGAAAAGCTAGTCTCGACCATCCAAGGAGGGGGAGATATACTTCCCCTCATTCCCACTCTAACCTTAGAGATGGCATTCGATTGAGCACTAGGGATCAAAATCAAGCTTCTTCAAACTTCCCAAAGCCATTTCCAAAGCTCCTCAATTTCTCCTTCTCAGTTTTCTTCAACGTTTAAATAGGGGAGGTGAGGTGAAACTCCAACTTACTCAACTCTCCATCAAATTCAAATTGCTCTTGCAAGCACCATCAAGGCACCTACTCGAGCATAATTAAGGTGTTTCCCAAGTCACCAAGCCATAGGAAGGGGGATTTTGATCAATGTTGAAAGCCATTGAAGGGGAACTTGGTCAGCCGAGCAATTCACTTCAAATCAATGCTTGATACCTTCAACAGGGCTTCGTCTCTACTAGACAAAGCTACCTCATCCATTAGAAGTGTTTGAGATAGCCTCTAGCGAGGTATTGCTCAAAACTGATCCTAAGTTAAAATAATGCTTGTTCCTTTGTGAAGGGAATTATAATCCCATTAGATCTTAGCTGTTGGATCTCTTGCTTGGGCCCCTCTGAAGGTGTGGGGTAAATCCAGCTAATCCAAGCTCAGGTGAGATCAGATCAGGAGGTGGAGGATGAACGTCATCTGTCTTCCATAGCTTAGTCGGGGATGAATCATGAGCCATCCATCTTGGGTGTTTTGGATGAACATAACTAATTAAATCGATCAGATCCACTAATTTAAGCCCTTTAAAACCATGAGACTAATCTTGGACATCCGATCCTTAATCAAATTACCCAGGGGAAAGCACGTTGCACCACCAACTGACGCGCCATGTGATATGGGAACTTAAATAACCAATCCTATCACGTCACATGGAAAGCGTGCCGCATCAGCAGTCCATGTGGTGCCAACGAGATTAGTTAAATAATTAGGCTATTTTATTTATCCATTAATCACAAAAACTTCATAAAATCATAATTAAATGTAGAAAAATCCAAATCAAAAAAATGAGGGCTCACTTTAAAGGTATTTTAGAGAGGAATCCAATAAAATTATTTTTAATTGATTTTGAATGGTGAATTTTATTAATTAAGGTTTAATTAAAACTTAATAACCTTAATTACTCCTTAATTACTTAATTAATTCTTTCCAACTTTCTTAGACATGTTTAGTGGGATGACTTCTGCCTCCCTTAATTTTCTTGGAATTTATTAATGAGATAATTAGGATAAATAATTAATGAACCCTAATCATCTCCTTAATGTAATTAAGAGTAATTAAGCATATGAGCAGTGATTTAATCCCTTAATTGAGATAATTAAATATTTTTTAAGTAAGAGGAGGTTAATGAAATGGTTTTGGGATAATTTCCCTAAGCTATTCCCTAAACCCCCTTTCTTCCTTAATCTAAACATAATTAAGGATTAATCCACTAATGATACACTTAATTAGTCTAATCAAACTTTTAAAAATCAATCTCGAGTTAATCATCTTAATCTTGGGTAGATTCTTAGGTGTTCAATAACCTAAGAAGCTTCAAAGAAAATTATAATCAAACTACATGTGTAGGATGGTTATGAAAGTACTTAATTAAACCCTTTAGCTTAATTAATTAATAATAGTGAGCCAATTGCATTAGGAACCTTTATTTCTTAGGTGCATTACTAATTTAAATTCCATGGTGTTGCTTATCATATGTTGGCTCATAATTATTTGTTTAATTATGTTAAAATGGTATAGGTAAGGGGTAATTAATGGATTTAATTCACACCTTAACCTAAATAGAACATAAAATCAACCTAATTATTCTAAAATTAAACTGAACCAATTCACATATGGGGAAATGGGTTAGGACTTGCAAACTCTTTTCATATTTCCTATGTCAAATAAAATTCAAAAAAAATCTCTTTAAAGACTTTTGATTCACTTTAAATGATCTTATTTCATTGGATTATCTTTAGAAATTAATTAGGGTAAATGTATTATTTCTTTCCAAGCATACTAAATGTTGTTTTCCATATGATACCATGCATTCATCTTTTAAAAAAAATAAACCAATTAAATAAAATGTTTTCCTTCTATGTAAAATTGCATGTTTTAGCTAAAGTTAAGAATATGAGTGGCTATTATCACTATTAAATTAAAAATTATTTTCATAACCTATGAATCAAAGATTATGAATGAAGTAATGCTACTTATAAATACTTATAAGCTTGCATGTGATTATACCATAAGATTTATTTTTTGTTGTTTTCTTCTCTTCTCTTAATATGGACTTGTATAGGATTTGCAAAGTGTATAGTTCATTTGAAAAAAAAATATAAAACTTCTTTTAATATATTTCTATGCACTTCTATGTTATGACTTAAGAAGGATCTTCACACCACACATGTAAATTATACAACTAAATCAAACACAAAAAAATATCTTTTATGATTCTTCATCCATTTGTTTCCCTTCTATACATTTGCATGTATTTAAGAAAAGTGGTATATTAGTCGGATATCCTTGGGTTATGAGGCTTTAAGTAGCCCCGAGTAGGTCTTGTACCTTACACCCCTGGTGTAAAAAATAATGTCATCATACTCACTTATGTCTTTTATACATGTGAATGTACTTTTAGTTAATGTATAAAAGAATCCCTCTTTTCTACATAATGAAATCATGCATTCATGGAATATTCAAATTTTCTTAAGTAAGATCTCTATGCATTCATCATTAAGGTGTGCTAAGATTTGCATTGCATGTGTAGATATGCTTAAGATCATTAATGTGCATGGTATACATGGTGGAAAGAAATAAATGGTTGTATGTTATGTGATAGTAATTCACCTTAACTAATCCTAAGATGCCTTTTTTATTGAATAGGTTCATTTAGAGCAAATCTAAACTTAAGGTTAATTTAAACACATAATAAAACATTCACTAAAAAAATCATTAATGAATCTACCTTAGAAATTACTTAAGGTAGGGATAAAAGAGAAGTTCTCTTCTCTTTTCATCTTTTTACAACATTTAGTAACTAAATGTGGGTTCATTCAAACCAAATCAAATCATCAAATAAAATTGACAAACCAACTAAATCACTTAAAATAAAACCACCTTCTAAGTTAAATTCTTCGTACATAGAAAATTCCAACCTTAAAGCCTAACCATGACATGCCACACAAGGCTTAAATGGCACATACATTAGATTAATTCATCATTTCTAGCTCTATGTTAGGGCGGTGCATGATTTGATGCCTGATTTTATTTGTAATGTAATATCTTAGACTGGATGTTAGGGTGTATGTGCATCTTAGCCTAATCATGTCTTCTATAAGGGATTGTGCTTAAGAGACAATGTAATAAAAATATAAATATTTTTGCTGTGTAGGTTGCTTATACCCCTAAGTATGATCTAAATTAGGACAGGTGGACTTAGTTACCCTTGTGTGGGGTGCTAAGTCCAAATTATTCATATAACTGCTTGGGTTGTGTGGTGTGTTTAGCTAATCTCTATTTTGCAGGTTTAGTTAGATTTATCTTTCTCTTTTGATGTAAATTTTGCAAATAAGATTTGGAATGAATGTTATGGGAGAATTAAGGTGAACATTGATCATAAGATCATGTCTTATATACCATGTGAAGCCTTTGGAGTACATTTCAATCAAGACAAAATTAAGAAAGAAAAGAAGCAAATCAAACATGAAGAAGGAAGAAATAAAGAAATAAAGAAATAAAGAATGAAGACCCCCATAACATGAATTCATTTTAATTATAATTAGTCATTTGTAATCCCTAGTTGTATAAGAATAGAGCTTGGCTAGCCATATTTCTTTTCAGGTTTGTGTAATTATTCATTTGTAATCAAGGTTTTATAATTGTAATTATTCTTTTGCACTAATTTTATAAATTGATTGATGTTTTGTTTATGATTATGCAACTAGGATTGCATGATCTTTCTAATTTCTTCATTGTTTGATGAATGGCCTGGCTGCGATTAGGTTCTTAGAAAAAATAAATTTTCAATCCAATTAATCAACTCAAAATTAAAATTAAATAACTCATAAACTCACTTAAAGCCTATTACATAAAACAAGATAATAAAATATTTAGTAACCCCTTAGCTGGATGTTGTATGTCTCAGATCATGCATAAAAATCATCTTGCTTCACTCTTTCTTATGGAGGGCTTCCACCTTTGCCAGAGAAAATGGCTTGACCTTTGAGATTCATGGTGGAAACACACCTCCTTCTTTCTGATTTTGGCCTAATTAGGGTAGTATGGGGAACAACCGGGCACACTGATACTAGCACTGGTACTGCTACTATGGGAACCACCACAACCTTCCTCTTTAATAGGGGATCTCTGAATCAGATGGCATGTCCACCTGGATAACCAGCTTCTGACCAATCACCGCACTCCTACTAACTGTGGTAAGGGGGTGCCCTCACATGTAATCCTGGCCCCCCTGAAAGCCTTAAAGAAAAGTGGATGAGGTGGGCATAGTCAGATCATGGAAGGCTGGCCTGATCCAAGGCTAAGTCCATACCATGAGGAAACATGAAAACATACTTTTGCTACCATTTGCATAAAATTGAAACAAAGTGGGCCGATCTTGACTAAAGTCTACAATGTTGAAAATAAACTTGAATCAAATTTCTTTTTTTGTTAATTTTTGAACATGAATTTTAGAATTCGTACCCACACTCAACATTTTGAAAGTGTTAAGTGGGGTTCAAATGGATTTAGAAGAGATTTTGATATTGATTGAAAAGAGGATTTTTGAATGTAGAATCCACTTACAATAAATTTGGGTATGTTAAAAATGGGTTCAAATATTTTTGAAGAGATGCTTCCATAGGTCATGTTTGAATTTGATTTTTTATTTATTTTGAGGACCCTTTATTTAACAAATTTGAGTATGTTAAAGTAAAGGGTCAATTGATTTTGTTTTGATTTGAGAATTTTGGAATTCACTCACTTAGAAAATTTGGGTATGCTAAGTGAGGTGCTTGAAAATAATTTCTTCTTTTTCTTTGTTTGCTTTATTTTATGAATCATTTGTGATTTGAAAATGGAATTCTCATTTAGCAAATTTGGGTATGCTAAATGAGGAATCCAAGTGTGTTTTATTTTTGATAATTTTTGAAAATAAGATCCTTAGCAAATTTGAGTATGCTAAGAAAATCTTAATGTGTTTCTTTTGATTTTGATTTTGTTTTGAAAAAGAGGTTCCTTACCAAATTTGGGTATGCTAAGGAAATCCAAATGTGTTTTTTTTTGATTTTGTTTTGATAATGGAAACTTCATTTTAGCAAATTTGGGTATGCTAAAATGAAATTCCAGATGTGTTTTAAATTTTGTGAAATGAAGATTTCATTTAACAAATTTGAGTATGTTAAATGAAATTAAAAAAAGTGTTGAAAATTTTGTTTTGAAAATGGAGACTTCACTTTAGCAAATGTGGTATGCTAAAGTGAAGTTCCAAAAGTTTTTTGAATTTTGTGAAATGGAGATTTCACTTAGAAATTTTTAGTATGCTAAATAAAATTTCAAAAATGTGTTGTAAATTTTGTTTTGAAAATGGAGACTTCACTTTAGCAAATGTGGTATGCTAAAGTGAAGTTCCAAAAGTGTTTTTTTGAAAATTGTGAAAAGGAGATTTTACTTAGCAAATTTGAGTATGCTAAATGAAATTCCAAAAATGTTTTGTAAATTTTGTTTTGAAAATGGAGACTTCACTTTAGCAAATGTTGTATGCTAAAGTAAAGTTACAAATGTGTTTTGAAAATTTTTGTGTTTTTGTTAAGTTTGAAAATAGAGATTTTCATTTAACAAATTTGGGTATGTAAGATGGAAATCAATTTTGAAAGAGGAAATCCCAACCTAATCATATATGGAATATGTTAAGTGCGGTTTCAAAATAGTGTTACTTTATTTGGAAATGAAATCTTCATTCAATAAATTTGGGTATATTGAATGGAGATGTTCATGTGTGATTTTTTAAAGTTTATTTTGATTTTGATTGAAAATGAAACCTCCATTCAATAAATATGAGTATATTGAATGGAGAGGTTTCATATGTGCTTTTTTAAAAATTGATTTTTGATTTGATTGGAAATGAAACCTCCATTCAATAAATGTGGGTATATTGAATGTGGAGGTTTCATATGTGCTTTTTGAAAGTTTATTTTTGATTTTGATTGGAAATGAAACCTCCATTCAATAAATTTGGGAATATTGAATGGAGAGGTTTCATATGTGCTTTTGAAAAGGTGAAAATTCCAACCTAACACATGTGGAATGTTTTGAGTAGAATTTCAAAGTTGTGATTTTGCTTGAAGATGTAGCATCCATTCAACATATTCGGATGTGTTGAATGGAAAGGCCACTTCAAATTTTGTGTTTTTTTTTTTAAAAAAAAACATGATTGTGGAATTTAAATTTTTAAAATGAAGTCTTCATTAAAATGAATTGAGTGAAAAAGTCCATTTATGCTTTTGAAAAGTATGATTGTTGGTTTTATTTTTGAAATGTCCCTACATGCAACAATTATGAAAATTGTTAGATGTAGTGCAAATATTTTATTAAGTGTATTTTGAAAAAGTTCTTTGAAAAGCAAGACTTTATGAAGGATTGATTTTGTCTTTATTTTTGAATGAACCTTTCCTTACCATAAAAAATGGTAAGGAGAAAGTCTTTGATCATTTTCTTTTATTAAATTTTTATTTTCACCCATTGGAACCCAACGGGGGTTTTAAGACCAACACAAGGTGAAGTCCTAAAACCTAAAGATGTTGGCTAGCTTAACTTAAGGATGAAATAAGCAAAGTGCCAATGGAATAAAAAGATAGTCTTGGATTCATACAAAAGTACAAACCCACTATTGATACTTAGAGACAATGATCATTTTCCAAAGATGGAGAGAGGAACCATCCCTGGAGTCATTGTGTGAAATTATATATATCTCCGCCTTCATCTATTCCCTTTCCTTTTGGAAAAGAGGATAAATGAAAATAGGAATATATATAATGCCTTATTGGGACACAACGTAGATGTTCTTATTAGGGTAATCAAGTACAACATTGAGAAAAGGTGTACTATCTTGAAAGATAGAAATCACCACCCTACAATGGACCTAATTACCTTAGTAAAAGCTTTTAATGACTATGGGTCTTCAGAATGTACCACAGATTCTTCCCCTACTTTACATGAAAAGTAAAGTGGGGTTTATTTTAAATCAGGTTTGTTAAGTTCATTACAGGGGCAAGCCCCCATAGTTAATCACATCCTAAAGAATAAGATTCTTTAGAAATACTCTCGATTAAGGTAAATGATCATTATCTTCAAAGATTTTGAAAGGTTGGACTATTAATCGATTATTTTATTTTTAAAAAAGTCAAGTGGGGTCGATCAAGATGAGGGAGTTCTTATCGAAGCCTAATGAAGATAAGTAGGGGATGTTTAGGACACTAGGAAGCCTAGTAAGCACCCCAAATCATCCTATGGTTAAGCTTTAGGTGAGGTTATGAGTTATTTTAGTTTTAGTTTTGAGTTGATTAGTTGGACCTAAAATTTATTTTCTTAAGAGCCTAATCATCATCTAGGCCAGACATCAAAGCAAGGAATAAACTAAGAAAAGATGCCATCTTAATTCACAAGCTAAACAAACATCAATCAATTTATAAAACTAGCACAAAAGAATAATTTATGGGGCTCCACCCAAAAAAATAAATTGAGTGTAGAGCTCTACCCTTATACGACTCGAATTATACATGAATAAATTACTATTAAGAAATAATTCATTGTAATGAGGGTCTACATTCTTCCTTTCTTCTTTCTTCATTCTTCTTTCTTCTTTCTTTTTTTGGTTGGTTGGAATGTGGTTATGCCAGAGGCTTCACATGGTACATATGACATGATCTTATTACCAATGTTCATCATAATACCCCATAACAATCATTCTAAAATCCTAATTATAAAATTACATGAAGATGGGAAAAAGAAAATCTAATTAAAATCTGCAAAATAGAGATTAGCCAAACAAGCCATATAATCCCAAGCATGTATATGTGAATTAGACTTAGCAACCCACACATGGGTAACTAAGTCCACCTGGCTTATTTTGGGTTATGCTTAGGGGTATAAGTACCTAACAACAAAAGCATTTTTATATTTTTATTAGCGCCCCTTAAGCACAATCCTCTACAGAAGTTAATAGTTAGACTAAGATCACCCTATCATTCAGTCTACGTACATACACCCTAACATCTAGACTAGAAACAAAATATCACAAAACAAAAGAAAACATCAAATGATGCACCACTCTAACCTAAAGAGAAATGGTGACCTAGCTAATGTGCATGCCAATTAAGGTTTGTGTGGTATAATTAGCTAGGATTTAAGGTTGAAGTTAACTAAGTATGAAAAATTTTCAATTTAGAGGGTTTGTTTCATGTAAGTGATTTAGCTTCTTTTGTTCATTTTATTTTGTATTTTTATTTGGTTTGAATGAATCCTGAAATTAATTACTAAGGGTTGTAAAGAGAGGAAAAAGAGAAGAGAACTTTTCTTTCCTCCCTACCTTAAGTAATTTCTATGGTAGATTCATATTTATTTATTTTTTGTTTAGTGAATGTTTTATTATGTGTTTTAATTAATCCTAACTTTAGATTTTTTCTAAACAAAACTATTCAAAAAGAAAGGCATTTTAAGATTAAGTAAAGTGAAATACTATCACAAAACACACATCACGACATTTCTTTTCCAACATGTGCAACATGCATATGGATGGACCCTAAACATATCTATACATAAAAATGGAAATGTTTAGCACACCTTAATGATGAATGCTAAGGGGTGTTACTTAAGAAAATTTGGATGCTTCATGATGCATGATTTTGTTAAGTAGAAAAGAGTGAGTCTTTTATCCATTTTTCATATACACATTTATAACTATAAAAGATATAAGTGAGTACAACACCATTATTAGCACCAAGGGTGTAAGGTACAAGACCTACTTAGGGCTACTTAATGCCTCGCAATCCTGAGGTTGTCCAGACTAATATGCCACTTTTCTTAAATACATGTGCATGTACAAAAAGAAATGCATGGAAAGAGAATCATGCAAAAGTTTATATTTGTTTGATTTCAGTTTGATTGTTTATTTTATGTGTGATGTGGAATTACTTCTTAAACCATGACATAAGAGTTTATAGGAATGGATTTAAGCAAGTGTTATGTCCTTTTTAAATGGACTATGCACTTTGCAAATCCTATACAATTCTATGTTTAGAAAGAGAGGGAGAATCACATAAGACATTTTATATTCACGTTCAAGCTTATAAATAATTATAAGTAGCATACTTTTCAATTGTGATATTTGATTTATAAGTTTTAAAAATAATTTTGGATTTAATAGTGATAATAACCATTCATATTCTTACTTTACCCAAAACATGTAATTTGACATAAAGGAAATATTTCATTTTTAATTTGATTTTTCGAAGGCATGAATGCATGATTTTCATATAACATACATATTTAATATGCTATGAAATAAATAAAGTGATGAAAGCATGTAACTTCATTCACCCTAATTAATTCCTATAGACAATCTTATGAAATAAAATTATTTAAAGCAAATCAAATTTATTTTAAAGTAATTTTTAGTTTTGTTTGAGTTTGATTTGAATTTAGGAAATGTGAAGAGGTTTGCTTGTCTTAACTCATTTCCCACATATTTATGTAGTTTTTGTTTAATTTTAGAACCATTAGCTGAGTTTTATGCTTTTCTTAGGTTAAGGTAGTACATTAAGTTCATTAATTACCTCTTACCTACACCACTTTAACATATTTAATCAAATAATTATGAGCCAATATATCACATAAAATCACACAAGGAATTTCAATCAACAATGCACTTAGGAAAAAAAAAGGGCCTAAAGCAATTGGCTCGAAATTACTGATTAATTAAGCTAAAGGGTTTAATTTAAGTACTTTCATAACCCTTCCCACACATGTGGGTTGGATTTTGATTTCCTTAAGTTACATAGGTTGTTGAACACCTAAGTAATCTACCCAAGAAGGAATTGATTAAATTCATATTGATTTGATTTTAAATTTTTGATTAATTAGGCCATTTAATATAGTCATTAAGTCATTTAATTAATTTGTACTTTAATTAAGTTTTTATCCAAATGAAAAACACTTAGGGAAAATATATGAGAAAGAACCCCTAATCTTATTCCCTAAGTACATTCACTATTCTAAGGTGATTAGTAAACTTAATTAATGAATTTATCACTATTTAAAAGATTAATTAATCATTTAATTGATTAAGAGAGTAATTAAAAATGAATTAAGCAATTCCCCTAATTATACCATAATAAATTCCAAGAAAATTAGGGGAGATAGAAGTCATCCCTATAAATGCACATGAGAAGTTTGGAATTAATCAGTGTGATAATTAGGGAGTAATTAACATAATCACATTCCCAATAAAACTCAAGTTCAAAAAATATCACTATTCAAAATCAATTGAAATTAATTTTAGATTATGCCTCTTTAAATTATCTTTACAATGTATTTTATTTTGTATTTTTCTAAATTTTATATATTTAGTTATGTTATTTTGAAGTTTTCATGTTTATTAGGTAATTAAATCCCTAATTATATGATTAATTTTGTTTGCGCCATGTGGACTGCTGATGCAGCACATGCTTTTCATGTGGCATGATGGGATTCGACACTTAAGTTGTCATATCATAATCTGCATCAGCAGTGGCGCTACGCACTTTCTGTCTAGATCGTTCGATCAAGGATCAGACGGTTGAGATCGAGCCCGTGGTTCTTAAGGGATTAATCAGAGGATCCAACATGACTTGATCAGAATGTCCATCCAAAATGTTGAAATGGAAGGTCTGTGATCCATCACTGAGCTCTTCTACTGGAGATGGAGATCGTCCACTCCTTAGGGCAAGATCCAAGCTCGATTGAACTCGGATCGAGCTCAAACTCAACTCACACCATCTAGGAGTAAGCACAAGTAAATCCGATGATCAACCACACACTCCCTATTCTAAGCTCAGTTTGAAGGCATACCTCACTAGAGGCTATCACTAGTGCTCGAATCTGTTGTGATAGCTTCGTCTAGTAGAGACGAAGCCCTATTGAAGATTTGAGGCATTGGTATTGGGTAGATACTTCTATTGGACAAAGTCACCTTCAAATGGATTCATGCTTGGTCTAGCTCCCACTTTCCTTGCCTTTGAAGCTTGTAAGAAGGTTTTGGATCAACTAGATAGACTCCTCTGAAGATGCTTGCAAGAGGAATTGAGCCGATGTTGAGTAATGAGCAAAGTGGAATTTCCCTTAGCCTCCCTTATTTTTGGTTTGAAGAAATCGAGAAGAAGAGAATTGGAGATGGATCTAGGAAGCTTAGGGAGACTTGCAAATCCTTGCTCTAAGTTCCCTAGCTTCAATTGAGTGTGAGTATGTGAAAATGAAATGAAATTAGGGGGAGTATATCTCCCCCTAGGTGGATCGGATGGTCATTCTTTCGTATGCCATTTTGGATCAATTGGTCAGATTGGATGAGTTTGTTAGGTTATTTTGGCTTGCACATGGTTCAATTTTGGTAGAGCAAGGTAGTGGAGAAGTGTCATGTGCTTGAAATGGAAGGAGTGATTGCTAAGTGGTTGAAATGGAGGGAGTGGACAGTTTTGACCTTGGGTTGGGTTTGGCTGACCCAAATCCAATGGGTCAAGTGCACCATGCTCCATAGTGTCCACTTGGTCCACTAAGAGGGTGCCAACTGGCCACTAGAAGGATATGGCCAAATTCCTAGTGGAATTGACCATAGGTTACCCCTTAACCTAGGGGTAAATTGGTCATTTGGCTTGGATTTCAGTTTGAGCATGTTTGGTATGCTTGAAAAATGGGTTGGGCCAAGTTTCAATGAATTTGGAATTGATTTGATGTGATTTGGCTCATGTTGACCCATTTAGGTCAAAATGGGTAAACTTAGGTCAAGTTGACCAATTGGTCAAACTGGGTCAAACCAAAGGTTGCGTCAAGTTCATATGATAATTTAAAATGTTTTGGTGTCATTGATTTGGTTCAATTTGATTGATATTTGTATTTGGCTCATTTGATTTCATTTAGATCAAATAGGTCAAGTTGAACAATTTGACCCATTTGACCTATTTGAGTTAGGTCATTGGTTGGTTTAGGTTTCATTTGGTCATATAAAATGAAGTATTATCTTTGTTTCTAATCAATTTTGATTTAATTTGATTTTGGGTCAATTTGACCTTTTAGGTCAAGTTGGGTTCATGGTCAATTGGGCTGGGTGGGTTTGAGGCTTTGGTCAAGTTCAACAAGTGATTTGGAATGAACTTGACCCATTAGTTTCAATCAATTTGGCTTAGATCAAGTTTTGACACATTTTGACTTTTTAAGTCAAGTTGGGTCAACTTGGGTCAACTTGGGTCAAGTGGTCAATTGGGCTAGGGTACGCTCAAATGATGACTTGGTCAAGTTCAAACATTGGTCATGAATGAAATTAAATCAATGGTTTCAATCAATTTGGCCTATGGTAGATTTTTATTATGTTGGGTTTCATTTTGGCTAAGTGTTGACTAAGTCAACCCTTAGGTTTGACTTAGTTTGACCCAATTTGAGTGATTGATCATTTCATAATGATTGTTATTCATGATGAGAGGCTCATGTGTTTTGATTCAATCCAATTTGGTTAGGATTATAATTTGGCTCACAAGGGTATTTTAGGTCACTTTGGGTCAAGTGAACTTAAGTGGGCCAAATGGCTTGGTCAAAGCTTAATTTGAGTTTGATTAAACTTACATATGGACTTATGATTGAACTTACATATTGGACTTCTATTCCACCAATTGTTTTTTTTTTCAAAACATATTTAGACCTTCAATTTAGTATACTCCATTTGCTAAAATGCACTATCCCCTTTTCAAAATCTAAAACAAAAGTTTAAAACACCTTTGGAATTCCATTTAGCATACTCAAATTTGCTAAATAAAATTTTCACTTCACAAAATTTCCAAAAAAAGCACTTTTTGAACTTCACTCTTTAGCATACCAAATTTGCTAAAGTGAAGCCCTCATTTTCAAAATAAAACAAAAACATAAAAATTTTAAACACATCTTTTAAAATTTTATTTAGCAAATTCAATTTTGCTGAGTGAAATTTTCATTTCACAAAATTAAGTGGAACTTCATCTTTAACATGCCATATTTGCTAAAGTAAAGTCTCCACTTTCAATAAAAAAAAATTAAAGCCAAAGGAAACACATTAGGATTCCATTAGCATACTTAAATTTGCTAAGAATCCTACTTCTCAAAAACAAATCAAAATCGAAAGGAAACACATTAGGATTTCCATAGCATACCCAAATTTGCTAAGGAGCCTACTTTTGTAAAAATTAAAATATCTAAAAAAATGAAACACTTTAGGGCTTCCTTAGCAGACTCAAATTTGCTAAGAATCCTATTTTCAAAAATCTTTCAAAAATAAAACACACTTGGATTCTTCACTTAGCATACCTAAATTTGCTAAGTGGGAATTCCAATTTTAAAAAATAAAAACAATTCAAAAAAGAAATAATTATTTTCAAATACTTCACTTCACATACCCAAATTTGCTAAGTAAGTGAATTCTAAAATACCAAATCAAAAATAAAAATGAATAGACCCTTGCTTTAACATACCCAAATTTGTTAAAGGAAAGGGTCCTCAAATCAAAATCTAATTTTAAACATGAACCTATGGAAGCATCTTTCTAAAAATACTTGAATCCATTTTTCAACATACCCAAATTTATTAAGGTTGGATTCATATTCAAAAATTCCTCTTTCCAATCAAATCTCTAAATCTTCTTTAAATCCATTTGAACCTCACTTAACACTTCCAAGATGTTGGATGTGGGTTCAAATTTTAAATTCAAATTTAGAAACAACAAAATAGAAATCTGATCTAAGCTTGTTTCCAATAATGCAGATTCTTAGCATCAATTTCAGTTATAGCTACAGTTTAGTTCTTCAATTTTAGTTGATTATAAATGGCAAGTTCATAGAAGTTTGTGTTCACTTTCCCCTATGGCATGGACTTGGCCTTGGATCAGGCCAATCTTCATCAAGTTGATCACACCCATCTCATCCATTTTTGCCAAGGTTTTGAGGGAGTGAGGATCACCGTGAGGGCACTCCCCACACAACTGTCAGTAGGACTGCGGTGGCTGGGCAGAAGCCAGACATTCAGATTGAGTTATCATCAGATTCTGACATCCCCTCATCAAAGAGGAAAGCAGTGGTAGTCCCATCAATTTTAGCAGTACCAGTGATAGTGACAGTGCTTGTGTGCCTCATGGTTTCCCATGTTTCCCTGGTAAGGGCTAACACCCACTCATTAGCACCCTCTAAAGGTAAGGCTCCTCTGATCCCAAAGATTGCCTCCCTAGCCTTTGAGGTTGGATCTAGTTCTTATTCCACTCACCCTACCAGGACTCAGAGGAGAAATAAAAATTGCATGATTAAGCGATATCATACTAGGATTGCTAGGGTGATGGAGGCCACTATGCGGTTAGTTTTAGAGGAGGTACCTACTCTGATCACCCCACTGGTTACAGCAAACCCATTTCATCTTCTCTCTAGATTTAACAGAGAGGATGCTAGGAGGATACATACTTCACCTCCACTAGTGGTTGCACCGCCCCAGTTAGCGAGGGAGGTGGTATGCCTTGATCGTTCTATGAGTTGCGAGCTTATGGATGTTCTAAGTCCATAGCTTAATTTGATTTGATATCTATCATTCCCCAATGAGGAAACATGACATGAGAGGGCTAGAGAGGTCCGTGCTTTAGTATAGATCAGTAGTAGAGAGAGGTTGAGGTTTGGTCAGCAGTCATTGGCCTCCGTACTCATTGATTTCCTTGATCAGCATGCTACCCGCATCGATCACACAGATAACATTTTACTTTCAGGGATGACCCATCATAGGAAGGGGGTCCCTGTCCTGGGAGAGTCGATGGTATTTCCACCACACTGCTCTACCCCCTGTCCGCCATCACCCATTCCAATCACAACATCTTCAATTTTGCTGAAGGCCATGAAGGCCACATTTGAGAAGAAGTGTGCCCCATTGGTGATCTAGCTATGGCTGAGGGATCCTATTCCATCTACACTGCCTACTATGGAGAGGCTGAGCTCTCCTGCTTGACTTTCTACCCCAGTGGTGGTGTGGAAGGAATGTCAACCCTGAAGCATAGTGGTCATCCCTTCACCAACACCACCAGTTCAGCAGGACATGGAGATGGTAGCAACTGTTGTAGAGGGAGCAAATGATAGCCCAATTGCACTAATGATAGTAGAACCTCCTAGGAGTGTCACCCCTTTCATAGTCAATGAAAGTTAGGAGTGTGCCTCTTTTAGTGAGTACAATCCTCATAGGATTGATTCTCCAGCAGCAGCGGAGGTTATGCCTCTCAGTACATGACAGTGATCACACCGATCAGGCAAAAGCATTTGTGCTCATTCAAATTGATCATTCTCTTGAGGAGATAGTGGCACATTATCTTGTAGAAAAGAAGGAAATTATGGGGTATGACTGGTCTGATAAGGAGAAGATCAGCTTTGATCCTAACAAAGATGATTTGTTGGGAGACTCAGCTGGGGTCTGCATGGTAGACACCAGGGGATCCCTCCTCAAAGAGCAGCATGCCATGAAAGGTTGAGCAGGAAGACATAGCCCAATCAGCCCAACACCTCTGATATCCATTAAAGTAGAAAGATGAACAGATAGATAGGATGGTTAGGAAGCTTTAGGACTTGTTAGTAGCAATCTCAGTATATTAAAAATAAGCCCCAATAGTTCATCCAATAATAGCTGATACTAGTCAGCCAGAGTTAGTGCATGTCTTGGACCCAGCCAAGACTTCACCTCTCGTTGAGCAAGGTAGCACTAACATGTATAGCAAGGTAGTGGAAAGTACCTCCACATATGAGAAAGACATCAGATCCATGGTTGAGCAGTAGGTGAAGGAAGCATTGGCTCAAGCTCAGGGAGGATCATCAGTGTCAAAGGGTAAACCCTACCCAGAGGAATTTGATGCAACCCAATATCCTCAGGGTTTCGTGCCACCTTCCTTCAAGAGCTTTGATGGAAATGGATAGCTTTGCAACACCAGTAGGCGATGCTTTGCTATTTTGCCTCTTCGTTAGTAGCCTAGCAGGTATAGCTTTTGATTGGTATGCTAAACTTCCCAACGGTTCAATAAAAATATTTGTTGAGTTGGAGCAACTCTTTATCAAGGGGTTTGTTGGAACTTAGCAAAGGGTTACTATTGGTGATCTCGTTGTAGCGCAACACCCAGGTGAGTCCCTTGTTGACTATATTCTCAAATTGCATAACCTGAGTATGAAATGTGAGCTGCTATTGTCTGAACAATATGCCATTGAGATTCTCCTAAAGAATATCCATGGCCCGGTCACCTTCATGCTTAAGGGCTTCACTATCAAAATATTTGAGAAGCTAATCAACAAGGTGGCTAGTCTACAAAGAGAGGCCAAATAGTTACCTTTTCAAGACCAATTGCCTAGAGCAAAGCCACAAAAGGCCTATGAGAAGAAGCCAGGAATAATGACAGTGATAGATAAGGGGAAGCAACCAGCTAGAGATCAGTCTAAGAGACCTTGACCTCAGCAACCTTCACTCTTACCTATTTTACCACCACCGAGGCAGCCCTATCGGCCTCCATAGTAGCCTCCATAGCCAACACCATCACCTCCTCAGCCATACCATCAGCAACAATGACACACATACCCACTGTTAGGTGGCTATGGTCCACCTACTCTTTTAGATAAGCATAACAAAACTTATTCATTTAAGGGAGGTAATCTAGAGATCTTTAAGAATCTCTTAAAGAAGCTTGATTTTCAACTACCTGGGCCTAGGGGACCGGAGGAAGTGGGTAAAAGCCATGATCCTAACTTTTGCCCTTATCACCGTATGCTAGGTTATGTTTTGGAGGATTGTTTTACATTTAAGGACTGATTTGAACATAGCTTCAAGACCAGTACTATAGTTATCTCAAAGGCATACCTTATGAAACAACCATCCAATTCCATTAGGGTAAAAATTGGGGATACTTGTGATCCTTCTAAAACCAAAGAAGGTTGGGATATTTCTTTATCCAAAACCTCTAAAAATATCATTCAAGAGATCAAGAAACTTTCCTTGCAGGTGCCTGAGTCAGCTCAAACCTCCAAAATGAAGGAAGGTTTACAAGTTATCATTGTTAACTCGGGGAAAGGGGAGCTCGATGCGGAATAGTAGCAACTGTGTGCACGCGGGATAGCCAGTGCAACCCATAGAGTCAGCCCTCGGTGTATTATTACCACATTGGCGACTTCTTCCACTTCATCTAATTCTTCTTTAACTAGTAGAACTCTTGTATCAGTGGATAAGGGCATCAAATCCCTTACCCAACTTACTTTACTTGATTTTTACTTTATGCCACCTATCAAATCCATGAAATTGAAGGATAAGCTAGCTTGAATTACATCTGTGTCACTTCTGATGGGTTATCTACTTTTATTTTTAATGATAACTCTTTAAGTCAAAATAACTATAATAATTTTGATCTTGCTCTTTCTAATTCAGAGTTGGACTTCCCTACTCTGAATACTATAGGTTCACCTCTTGAGATAGACTTGGAATCATCTAATTATGAGGGTCCCATATGAGAAGCTGTAGGTGGGTCTAATGTGCAGGTTGAACCTTTCATTGCCCTGCCACAAGAGATCACCAAAGTCAACCTACGTAGTGGCAAGGTTCTACCTCCTAGGGCTGCACCTCAAGATAGAGAGAAATAAGTCATTGGTACAGAGGATCGAGAAGCTCCTCCATAGGATGCTCCACCCTTGGATATTCTTGTGGAGGATCAGCCCAGGGTGGACTACAATGTCCTCTCTCATCTAAGAAAGTTGACATCTAAGCTAAACATTTATGATGCCCTTGTCTTATCCAAAGAGATGAGGGAATCATTAAACAAGGCTCTCCTTGATTTTGAGATATGCTTAGCTCAGCTAACTGCTATAGGTAAGGAGGTACATTACACAAAAGAAGCCCATGGGATCACTTTCCAAGATGAAGAGCTTCTTTTGGGGACTTGGAGTACAATCATCCCCTTTACATCATAGTTAACATGGGTAGATTCAGACTTGTCAGAGTTCTCATTGATCTAGGTGCATCGGTGAACATTATGAGTCTGAAGACCCTTACCTATTTGAATATTGACATCCCCACACTCCGAGGAGATTGGATGATGTTGAGAGGATTCAATGAACAAGGTGATCGGGCTTTACATTCCATAGTGTTACCTTTGGATATAGGTGACTGGAAGATTGAAGTCAAGTTTTACATCATTGATTCAAATACTTCATTCACTGCTTTACTTGGTAGGCCTTGGATACATCAGAATAAGATAATTCCATCCTCCTTGCATTAGTGCATCAAGTTCAGAAAGGATGGTATTGAATACCATGTTAATCGAGATGAAAGGCCATTTTCAGTTAGAGAGGTTGAGATTTATGAGGATGCAATCAACTATCTTCCTCAAAACACCCTTCCTCATGAACTTGGACAAAACTCAAAATCAAAAGAAAAGAAAAGGCAAAAGAGAAAGAAAAGAAAAATGAAAATCCAAGTGAACAAGAAAGGGGAATTGAAGAAAAAATAGACCCGCATTTCACATTCAACCCACAGTTCATTTCATCATATGGACATGTGGGTAGGATGACTCAACCTCCACTAGGCAGAGGTAGAGGTAGAAATAGAGGCAGTTCTAGAGGTGGAAGACCCCCTGGTTGTCCATCAGCCAGCAAAGGTCATGTTCCAGTTCATAAGAGTACCCTACTATTCATATAGACTTGGAATCCAGCTCAGAGGATGAGTCTAATATGATTAGTATACCAGTCAACCCCTCTTAATGGGTTCCATTGGAGGTGACTTTTGATCCAGACGGTGATGAAGATCAGCCTCCAGATAAAGCAAAGTATTTGAATCAGGTTTATGTGAAACTATCAGGTAGCAGCTGGGAACCTTAGTTCTAACCTCACTTTCATCTCAAAAAGTTGAAGGTTTAGTTATTAAGGAAGCCCCAAAGTCTTCCAATGATATGAAACCAAAGAGATTCTTTTTTGGCATCATCATCTTCAAGTCACAGTTGATATAGAACTTGAAGAAAATAGATTTAAAGAATTAATGGAATTACCATTTGACTTTTACTCACCTTGTGTTCATAATATTATACAGAAAGGTTTAGTTCCTCATACATGGTCTAAGCATAGGTCAAAGTATTTTAAAAAGCTATGGAACAATACATGCAAGGAAGCATAATCCGGGCGACTAGGATTTGGTAAGTGGTCTAGTCCATGATGATTCTTGGTTGTTACCAATCATTTGGAGTCTGATAGGTTTTTTTCACGCAACACCAACTCTTATGAGAATGTGTATTTAGAAACCACAGGTGATGTAGATGATGTCCAAATCAAAGAGGCACCACCAGAATTTGAAGAGGAGATCCATTCAATAATAGGCAAGCTTAAAGAAATTAACTTTGGTAGAAAATCCATGACGTACATCATTCATTCTTGAATGAAGAAACCAATGACTTAGTTAGGCTATTGATGAGTTTAAAGACTTACATGGAGTTATGAAGAGATGCGATTATCTCTCACATAGATCCATAATAGATCTAATCGCCCATATTAAAAGCTCCTAGGCACATGCGATTAGAAATCGAACAATAGGTCATTTCTGAAGTCAAGAATCTAATCGATGCTGGTTTCATCAGGGAAGAAAAATATCCTACTTGGTTAGCTAGTGTCATACCGGTAAAGAAGAAGAAAGGCCAAATTCACATATGCATCGATTTTAGGGACTTAAATAAGGCATGTCCTAAGGATGAGTTTCCTCTTCCTATACTAGAATTAAAGGCAGGCATCGCCTCATCTCATGAAATTTTCTCTTTCATGGATGGGTCATCTGGCTATAACCAAATCAAGATGTCTTCTAAAGATGAAAGAAACACTACTTTCAAACCCTGTTCAGAATCTTCTGTTATAGGGTCATGCCTTTAGCCCTTAAAAATGCTGGTGCTACATAGCAATAGGCAATGACTCTGATTTTCAATGAACTCATCCATCATCAGGTTGATTACTATGTTGATGATCTAGTAGTCAAGAGCACAGAAAAGGAAGACCATCTCTTTGACTTGAGAGTAGTTTTTGAATGGTTAAGATAATACAACCTCAAAATAAATCCCCTGATGTGTGCATTTGGAGTAGCTTCAGGAAAATTTCTTGGGTTTATTGTCTGACACTGGGGAATAGAAATAAATCCAAAAAATATTAAAGCTATCTTAGAAATTCCATCTTTAAGAGTTTAACTTAACTTAGATCCTTCCAAGGATGGACGACGTATTTAAGATGCTTTATTTCCAACCTATCAGGGAGATGCAAGCCATTTTCAGCACTTTTCAAAAAACATGTGAAGTTCAAGTGGGATGATAAGTGTCAACATGCATTTGAAGACATCAAGTAGTATTTGGTGGCGTGGTTCTAGCTCCCTATCTGGCTACTCTACACTGCATTGAATGACTCTCTCGGTCTTTGTTGGCCCAAAATGATGACAAAGGAAGGAGAAGCTCTCTACCTATGAACTTATTCATTTGAAGCAAACTATTTATTTATTGAGAAATATTGCCTAGCTTTGATCTTTGCATCATCTCACTATATGCTTTCTCATAAGGTGAACTTGATCTCAAAAATCCTATAATATAATGACGGATAATGCTACTTGGATATTTGGCATGATGGCCATGATTCTCTTACAATTTGATATCACATTCATACCCCTATGTGTGGTAAAAGGATAAGCACTAGAGGATTTCTTAGCGACACTCCCACTTTCTACTGATTCTTTGCTTAGTGACGATCTCCCTAATGAACAAATCATGAACTTAGGGGAGGTTGAAACCACCAATGGGAGATGTATTTTGATGGTGCAACTTCTTTTCACAAAGGGGAAGAACCACGATCTATTCTTCCAAGCAAGGCAGGTGTAGGAATAGTTCTCCTAACTCTAGACCGTGATGTGATGAGATTCTCATACTATCTTTCCAACCCCTGCACAAATAACGAAGCTGAGTATGAGGCTTTGATTGTCAGTCTAGAGTTAGTCATCACAATCAGTGTCAAGAGCATCAATATCTTTGGGTATTCCCAGTTGGTCATCAATCATATTGTCGGGTCCTATAAGGTTCTCAAACCCAAGCTTTGTTATTACCACGAGTATAGCATGAAGTTGTTGGCCAAAATTCCTAAAGTCACCATCTACTAGGTTCCCCGAGTAGATAGCACAGTAGTAGATACTTTGGCCAAACTTGCCAAAGAATTTGCATGTACAGAAGATGAGCCCATTTCAATAAGGGTCCAAAATAGACAAGTCTAATCTCTTATTAATGCTGAACTCATCGAGAGACTTTCTTTTGAAGAGGAGCTTCTTGTTGCCTATAAGGACAAGGAGCTATATTGGAGGCAACTGTTCATAAACTATTTGAACACTGATAAACTACCTTAAGAAAAGTCACAAGCCCATGAGGTAAAATAGAGAGCTCTCTCCTATGCTCTCATTGATGGCACCATGTACCATCGATCTTTTAACCAAATGTGGTTACACTATTTAGATAAACATGAAGCCCATGGCATTGTAATCGAGGTACATTCAGGCCTATGTGGAGCACATCAATAGCACAAAGATGAAGATGAAGATCAAGAGACTAGGATACTACTGTCCGTCGATGATTACAGGTTGCATGGATGTAGCTAAGAGATGCCATCAGTGTCAGGTACACAGTGTGGTCCTCCACCAACCACCTAATATTCTACACCCTACATTGGCCTCATAGCCATTCAAGTGTTGGGGTACCGACATTGTGGGTCCGATCGATCCTCCTTCTTCCAAGGGATATCGATTCATCTTAGTTGCCATCGACTACTTTTCCAAGTGGATGGAGGCAATCCCACTCAGAGAGGTCAAAACTCAGCAAGTGCTTCAATTTTTCAAAAACCATATCGTATATAAGTTTAAAGTGCCTCGATGAATTATATCTGATAAAGGTACTGCATTCAAAAGCACAAAAAATCAATAACCTAGAAGATCGACATAGGTGGAGATACTCCACCATCTACTACCTCGAGAGAAAATGGCTTTGCTTGAAGCCATTCAACAAAATCCAAATACTAAAGAAGACTTGATGACAATGAATAGTGGAAGAGTAAATGAGTTGAAGCCTTGTGGGCTTATCGCACCACATACCAAACTGCAACTTAATCTACCATGTTTTCTTTAGTGTTGGGTCTAAGGCTGTTCTACCTTTAGAAGTTCAACTCTCGTAACTAAGGATAACATTGGGTAGCAAGATCACTATAGAGCATAATGCAAAGTTGCAATTAGAAGAGCTTGAAGATTTGGAGGAGAGCCACCTATGAGTGTGCCAAAACCTCAAGTTGTACAAGGCAAAAATGATTCAAGCTCACAATAAGCTGATCTTCCCTAGGTATTTCAAAGTAGGAGAACTTGTGTTAGTCCTAAAGAGACCAATTGTTATCATCAAAAGATGGGAGACAAGTTTGAACCCACTTGGGAAGGCCCCTATGTCATAGAGAAGGCCTACTAACAAGGATCTTATCAGCTCATTGATTATAAAGTGGAACACTTGATGCTTCCAATTAATGGGCTCTATCTAAATAAATATTACCCATGAAATAAATCATGTTTGAAATTATTCTCTCAATCAATAAAATTTGATTCCATTTCATCAAAATATTCTCTTCTTTTAAAGCATTGTTTGCTTATCTTGTGAATCCACCATGATGTGTTTAGGGAAGGTGTAAGAGTCCCCCAAATGGCATTATATCCCTCTTTCACAAAACAAACACAATCTCCTGGCACTATTAGAATAGGTGTAAGAGAACCCGAGAGACATACTATTTTGATTAGCATAATTAAGTAAGGTGTAAGAGAACCTGAGGGGAATCCTTTTTTAGTAGGAATTCTAATTTGCTCTCTGGCACCATTTTATCAAAATACCCTAGTGTGTTTAAGGTAACTGTGAGAGAACCCAAGAGGCATCCTATTCCCTTTAACATGAGCACAAAAAAACTAACATAAATTTTTTTTCTCGAAGCTATTTGATGTGGGAGCAAGCCCTTGTGGCACTCACTCATTATCTGATCTAGGTTGGGTCTACATGCTACCTCGTTAGTATGTCACCCCAGTGGTCACTTATTTGGTGGATGTGAGTCCCCACGCTTTCTTCCTAACTTGACCATTGCTAACCAACAAGCACCTTGTTTGTATGATAAACTTCACTACCTAGCCAGTAAGCTACCTCATGTTGATTTTGTTTAAGAAGATGTGAGTCCCCGTATTTTCTTCTTAAACTAATTATCATGATCTAACTAGGTCAAGTTTATTTGAGTTTTAGGATAAGTCCCCCAGAGGCTCCTTTCCTCTTGACTACATTTGAGTTGATATAAGTTCACTAGTGGCATTCACGAATGCCCAGTCGTATGTCGAGCCTAAGATGACACATGTCAATCGCTCACATAGGATGTGAGTCTCAGATTTATTCTAGGTTTTATTACAAACCAATGGGCACCTCAGGTTGGTTGATGTTTGCTATGATGACAATGACTCACCCGGTGGATACACCATTCTTGGCAGATGTGAGTCCTAGGCTGATTATTACAAACCAATGGGCACCTAAGGTTGTTTGATGTTTGCTATGCTGACAATGACTCACCCAGTGGATACACCACTCTTAGCAGATGTGAGTCCCTGTGCTTTCTCCTTGAGTTGGCCACCGAATACCTATTTGATATATGACTAGCCATGTCATCTTCTTTAGGGGTTTGGATTAAGCCCTTAATGGTCCCATCCCCTGTGAGCACTCTATTAGGACCACATTCTTTGTGAACCCATTTATACACTAGGGCTTATTTTTGGATTGAACAGTCCCCTTTCCAAGTAACCACCCTTGTGGTTGGATAATTTGTTTAGTGGATGCAGATTCTCCCTTGATTCAGTAAACCTGAGATAGGTCTAGGCTGATATAAGCTCTTTCTCAGTTTGATCCCTCACAGACTAACAAGATCCACGATAAATGAACAAAACAAAACAAACAAAATTAATTCGCTTATGGATTAGGAATTTAAGGCCCCAAAGGGCCCTTCTTCCTAAGCATCCTATCTTCAGGGCAGTGTCAGCAGAACTCCCGATAGATATTTCCTGACTACATGAGTTAAGATAAATCCCCAGGTCAGTACTCACTTTGTAGTTGCCCTTAGGTCAGGTTCAATCTCTTTTGATTAATAGCAGGTTACCCTGATAGTCATTCTACTTTGAAAGATATAAGATAATGATGCATTCTTTCTAGCATGATTGTCACAAATTGACGGTTAGCCTTAGGTCAGGTTTGATTTGTTGCCCAAAGAACCGATCACCCTAGTGGTTTTTTTTACTGGAAGATGTGAGTCCCTAAGCTTTCTTTCCTTCAATTGATCATTACAAATTGAAAGGAACTCCTTTGGTCAGATAGTTCTCCCATCAGCCAGAAAGTCACTCCCTTTAGTTTAATAAATCAGATATAGTCTAGGCTGATATAAGATCCTTCTCAGTATGATCCATCGTAAACTAATGGAATCCATCAAAGCAAATCTAAAAATGAAATTAATCTTGACTATCCTTAAGTTGATTTAAGGCCCCCAGTAGCATTCACTTAATAGTATGGTTAATTCAATCTGCCATAGATTACCCAAGAATCGCCCTACTTTAAAGTCTATTATGCTTTCTTCCCAATATAGCTATTGTATACCGAAAGACATCCTTTGGTTAGTCCTACTATATGTTTAGTAGACTACCCCTTTGGATTGGTAAATCTAAATTAGGTCTAAGCCTCCGTGGCTCCTGCTCAATACAGTCAATCACAAACAAATTGGGTTCATCTCAAAATCCAAATTTAAAAATTGAAACAAATTCAACCCTCTTCCCTAGTGGAATTCTCTCCCCTGTGAGACTCGAATCAAATAAATTCCTTCATCTTTTATGGATGACTTGAACCTATTTCTCTAGCAGAAGGTTCACATACTCTATCCCTTGTGGATTCCTCCTTCCCTCTCTTATGTCCTTGACATAGGTAGAGCCACATTGCATTAAGTTCTAGATTCCTTCTACACCTCGAGTTAGGAGTAGATCATCTCTATTAGTGCTTGTGATTGTTCAATGTTGTTGATCATTTCGGTCAACACCAATACGTGCGGTGTTCCTTGTTAGTCATAGCACACCTATTGGGCGCCCTTTGTTGACCTCATTTTTAGAATGAGCTCTGAACCCCTCCATCTTAGACATAGGGCTCCTCTTAGACTTTAAGAGATCCTTAGTCCTAAGACACATCTAGTGATTAGGTGGACACTCAACCTAACCCTAGCAATGTAGAAGAGGTTGCCATACGAGTAGGTCATGTCTTAGGGGTGTTAGAAAAATCTTCCTTCCCTATAGCTTGGACCACTTCCGTTACTTCCTTCTTTCAAGTCAAACTCCAAATAATATCAACATCAAACCTAAATCAATTCTAGCCTAATTGATTTTATCCAAACTCAAATCAATGCCATATGATTGAAACCCATGATTGAAATCCATATTGAATTCCAAGTTGAAATTCCAAATCTTGCCTAAGTCTTTAATCCTCTCTTAAGGACTTAGCCAAAATTTTCTTCAAATCAATTCAAATTCATAAAATTTTTTCATAACCCATTTATATTCTCATTTATATTCACATATATAATTAAATATAAATTTAAATCAATCAAATCAAATCCAAAATTGAAATTCCAAATTCAAAATCATTCTTAAGTCCTTAATTTCCCTCTTAGAGATTTAGCCTAAATCAAATCTAAATCAATTTAAATTCATAAAATTTTTTATAACTCATTTATATTCTTATTTATATTCACATATATAAATGAAATATAAATTCAAATCAATCAAATCAAATCCAAAATTGAAATTCCTAATTCAAAATCTTTTCTAAGTCCGTAATTTCCACCTTAAGGACTTTCAAATCATCTTCAAATCAATTCAAATTCATGAAATTTTCTCATAACTCATTTATATTCTCATTTATATTCACATATATAAATGAAATATAAATTCAAATCAATCAAACTAAATCAAGATCAATTCACAAATCTTTCTTATGTCACCTTGATTTTCTCTTAAGGACTTAGCCTAGATCATGATCAAATCACTCCAAATTTATGAAATCTTCTCATGACCCATTTATATTCTCATTTATATTCACATATATAGATGAAATATAAATTCAAATCAATCAAACTAAATCCAAAATTCAAGCTCAAATTCAATCAAAATCTAACCTAAGCCTTTCAAGTCAAATTGTTGAACTTAGCCAAATCAACTTCAAATAAAGCCAAACTATTGACTTTCCTTAAAGATTAAATCAATCCTTCAATATGAATCCAAATATAAATACAAACTTTAATCACTTAACCAAAACACAATTCAAAAATCTAGCCAAAATTCATTTCATGTTCACCCTTTGAACTTGAAATTGTCAAATGAATCAAAATCCATTTGATGTCAAACCACTTGCAAATGGATTTATATTTCAATCATAAGTCCATATGTAAGTTCAATCAAACTCAAATCAAGCTTTGACCAAGCCATTTGACCCACTTAGGTCCACTTGACCTAAAGTGATAATACCCTTATGAGCCAAATTCTAATCTAAACCAGATTGGATTGAATCAAACTCACCTAAGCCTCTCATCATGATCAACAATCATTATGAGATGATCAATCACTCAAATTGGGTCAAACCAAGTCAAACCTGAGGGTTGACAAAGTCAACACTTAGCCAAAATGAAACCCAACATAGCCAAAATCCACCATAGGCCAAATTGATTGAAACCATTGATCTAAGTTCATTCATGGCCAATGTTTGTACTTGACCAAGTCAACATTTGAGCCTAACCTAGCTCAATTGGCCACTTGACCCAAGTTGACCCAACTTGATCTAAAAAGTCAAAATGTGTGAAAACTTGATCTAAGCCAAATTGATTGAAACCAATTAGTCAAGTTCATTCTAAATCACTTGTTGAACTTGACCAAAGCCTCAATTGGCCAACAAGACCTAACCTAGCCCAATTGACTTTGAACCCAACTTGACCTAAAGGGTTATATTGAGCCAAATTCTAACTTAACCAAAATTGATTGGAAACAAATGTACCAATCTACTTCATATGACTAACCAAACCTAAACCTACCCATGTCAAATGGGTCAAATTGATCAACTTGACCCATTTGACATAAATGAAGCCATATGAACCAAATTCAAACCTAAACCAAATTGAATCAAACCAAAGCCACCAAAACATTTGAAATGGTCATATGAACTTAACCCAACCCTTGGTTCAACCCAATTTGACCACTTGGGCAACTTGACCCAAGTTGACCCATTTTGACTTAAATAGGTCAATCTGAGCCAAACCTTACTGAACTCCAAATCCAATGAAACTTGGTCAAACCTATTTTCTCAACATACCAAACATACCCAAATTCAAAAATTAGCCAAATGACCATTTTAATCATAGGCCATAGGGTAAATTTTGGCCAATTCTACTTGGAATTTGGTCAAATCCTCTTCATACCTACTTGATACTCTCCTAGTGGATCAAGTAAACACTAGGAGGGTAATGTACCCAACCCAATGGGTTTAGGTTAGCCGAACCCAACCCAATGGCCAAACCGAGCACATGCTTTGAAATGGCCACGTGGGAATCTTTCTAACACTCAAAATGGAGCACACGGGGAGTTCACCATTCCACTCCCTAGAAAAAAAACAAACTCAAGGACAGTCCTAACGGCCTAATAAACCCTTTAAATCAAGGCAATTGGATCAAAATAGCAAGCCCATGCATGACCGTCTAATTGCCAAAGGGGGAGATATACTCCCCCAAATTCACTCTCATTCCAAGTTTTCCTAATTTGATTGAGTGTTAGGAAGTCAAAGGAGCCATTTGCAAGTGATCCTAAGCTTCCTAGAGGGAGATTGAAATTCCCATTTCTCATTTTCATCACTTGAAAATATGGGAGCTCGATTAAATTTCCAACTTTCTCTACACTCAACATCAACTCAATTCCTTCTTCAAGCTTCATCATAGCACCAAGTCGAGTGCACCCATACTCTTCCCCAAGCTTCAAAGGTAGAGGAGGAGTGCCCTAGACCAAAGTTGAGCTCAATATAAGGAAGAGTTGGCCTCTAAAAGAATACATTCAATTTCCAAGCATCAAACTCTCAGCAAAGCTTCATCTCAACCAGACGAAGCTTCTCTAAGGGAATCGAGCATCAGTGATCACCTCCGACGAGGTTAGCTATTAAATTGCTTAATTTCATTGTGTTGGTCCTTTATGAAGAAAATCTTCACCCCATGAAAATTTAGTCGTTGGATGTAATCTTCTATGCATGTTGATGGCATGGGTAAAATTTGGGATCAATATGAGCTCAATCGAGCTCACATCATCTCCTTGAATATGGATGGTGCCCATTTCCATAGTCATTTACAGGGACAGATCTCTGGCCATCCATCCTGTGCATTTTGGATGGACATCAAGATTAAAATGCCCATTATATTTATATTTTATCCTTCTAAGTCGCGATTTTATTCACCCATCATCCTTGATCTGGACTCGAGAAAAAAGTGCGTAAAGCGCTACGCGCTATGATGCGATATGTTTTAAATAACCAATTAGCCCTCAAAAGGGCGACCTTATTTTTGGATGAGGTTAATTTGACAATTAGGAGATCCTAATATCAAATAGGATTTTCTTAATTCAATGCTTAATACACCTCACCTAGTGTCCTAAAAAATCTTTATGAGTCTATTCTAACCTATGTGATATAGGTAAAATCAATCTAAAATTTTAATTTGGATTAACACAAATAAATCAAATTAAAACCAAATTAAAATGAATAAAAGGATCTAAACCCATTCCATTTGAATCAAATTAATCATTTGAACTCATTTGAAATCATACCTAACCCACTTAAGCTAAATGAGTTAAAATGAAATTAAATTTAAAATTAATTCAAATTAAATGGTTTAATCAAATCATAATGCAATTGATCATCAATTGCATTACGTTTTAAAAAATAAATTTAACAAATTTAAAGGGTAAAGTTATATCCAAATACTTTGCATCAAAGCATTTGGTTGAATTCAAATTCCCTAAGAAAGTTTAAATGGAATTAAATCTAATCTCAAATCTATTTTGAGATTAATTTGGGCATATCATACTTTAATCCAAACTAAGATGATAAAAAAAGAAGATAAATGCTAATTTCCTTCTTCTATCTCTTCCCATACAAACTCCCTTCTTCCCACCTCATCTGCTCCAAGATAAAATCCACCTCTTAAAAGGTGGTTGCCTTCAAGTGAAGGCAATGAAGGCAATTAAGGCAAAGGAAAACCTCGAAGAGTTTGCCTTAAGCTTAGCCAACAAAGGGAAGAAGAAAAAGGAAGAGAAGTGGAAAAGGAGAAGGTGTGCTTGATCATGTATGGAAAATAATCAAGGAAGCTCTAGACTTGGGATGTGAACACTCCAATGTATTCAGAAGGCCAAGGGGAGTTGATCTCACACCTTGACCGGCCCTGCCGCAGCCAATGGCTGGAGTTCGGTATTCAAATTTCTTATTTATGGAGCTCTCAGACAACAATGGAAAGTGGGGAGGGGAGGCCTATTCCTTCCCCATTTTCATTATAAAAGCTTCGCCAAGGCTAGGGGAGAATATCCCGACCATGACCCGACCCCCTCGCTGCCGGCATGCTTGTGAACGGATGAAGGCCAAAAGCCCCTCTAATGGTGAAATCCAAGAGAGGGAGTTTCACCTCAAATTAAAGCTACCAACACATTCTAGAGCTTTGGATGATCCAAAATGAAATCCTACCCGACCTCCTCACCGTGGTAAGCTTGAAAATGACCAACGCTAACTCAAACCAAACATGCATTGGTCTAGGAAATAATCTGTGGGGAGGCAAGCCACCAAACTTCGTGCAGATGTTCATTGGGTCAAGGTGAAGCTAACGGGATCGATCTCACCACCAGCGATCGCCAGAATCTAGGTATGCATTTTCTCCCTCCCTCTATGCCGTCAGTTTTGGAGCTTTGGGAAGAAAGTTGAATCCTTAAATGGATCCAACCATATAGATTGATCCTAATTCAATCCCTGATAATTTTGGGATCGAAATCAGGGCTTAATTCACCGAAGATTGACATGAAATCATGGGCGGTGTCTATTTCTCACTAGTGAGCCTCGAGATTTAATCCCGACCTTCCGATCCTTCTCTTAGGATCTGACGACGTTGATTTAGGTAGATGGATTGATTTCATCCTTTAGGGACCGTGAGATCAATCTGGACCATCCAATCTTTGATCGGACGATTCGTAAGCATTCCCGCATTTTAACTTATGCCTCGTGGGACCCCTTCCACACACACACACTTAAAATAGTTAGGATTAGTTGTTCAACGATTTAATTAATTAAAGAAAATCCTTAAAACTTCAAAAAATTATATAAAATCAAAGAAAAATTAGAAAATAATAAATAAAAGCTTTATGGGTTCATCTTGATGAGAGGAGTCCATAAAAATTAAAATCCCCAATTTTTATTGGGAATTTTCCCTTAATTTGGGTTTAATTAAAAAATATTAAACCCTAATTACCCAAGAAAAATTTTTAGGGATTTAATTCTTTGAATTCAAGGGAAACTGTAATTTCATGTGTTTAACCTTTAAATTAATTAAATTAATTACCTTTTAATGAAATAATTAGAAAACTTTATTCTAATAACCTTAAATCAATATAATAAATATTAATAAATATCAAAGTACTAACTAAAACTAATCAAACTATATGAACCTAATAGATCACTAACTAACTCAATTTGGTAATTGAAAGAATTAAATAATTCAATTAAATGATCTCAAATTAAATAAATCATAATAAATCAACCAATTATTAAAAAATTATGAATAAACACTCATTAGAAAGGTATTTCAGGAAAGAATAAGTGAAAAATCAAATCCCTTAATGAAGCTTACTAAACTAGGCTTAATTTAGGGTTTAATGAAATAAGTAAAACCTTAATTACACCTTAATTACATCTCTAATCAAGCTGAAACTATGGGGGTATAAAACTGGCATGTAACTCTACTTGCCAAAAATATTTCAGGTCGAAATGATCTCTGGATTAGGAGTTTTCAAATTTCTAAATCCCTAGGTCAATGTTAATCAAATATTGGCTTAAGGAAATTAATTAACATATAAAATAAAATAATCAAACTAATCTCTAAAACATCAAAAAACTATTAAGAAACTTCTAAATATCCTAAGTCAATTAAAGTGATCAAATTCAATTAATGAAATAAAACCTTAGATTAATAAAACTATTAATTAACATAACCTTAACCTTTGAACCAATAAAATTTAATGAAACCACTCATCCTTAATAAATTTAAATAATGAATCTAAAACCTTAGATTAATAAATCATGAAGTAATTAACCTAAGTACTTTAGGTTAAGCATAACCATGGACAAACCTAAGGTACTAAATGAGCTTAAACCTTAATCTTACAAATTCATAATTTAATAACTTAAGTTAAATTGAATAAAATCAAACTCTTTAAATTAACATAAGCCAAAACAAATAAAATCCATATAACTTAATTCACAATGAAATAAATCAAACAAATTAAATCAAACAAAGCAATTCAAACAAATTAAATAACATAAATCAAACCCAAACATAAATAAAATCAAAAGGATTAATTAAAATACTTAAGGATTTTAGTTAGACATTTGGAAACTTCATTAGGATTTAGGATGTTGAATAAAGTGAGTTTCACCTAAAAATGAAATTCATTCTAATTCTCATTCTTGGAAACTTAAATATGGTACTTTAACTAAATAAAATGAACAAAAAAATGGGAATTAAATCACTAAGTCATTTGAATTGAAACCAACCAATGGTAAAAATTAAACAAATTCAAACTTCAAATTTAAACTTGAACTTAAAGGAGCCTAGCAAAGCCTTACCACACAAAACCCACCTTTACACACACTAGATTACTTAGGTCATGAACTCTAGATCTAGGTTAGATCATTCCGTGATTTTTTTTAATCTCTTGTGATATGTTGTACTGTGCTTCACATGTCTGTGTGGTGTATTGCTTTAGACTGGATGACTAGGCTTGTTTGTTCATTAGACTGGATGTTAGGGAGTTCTCTCTAGATTTGATATTATTTTCTACAGGGGACTATGTTAAAAGGATCACTATAATAAATAAATCATAAAATTATTGTTTGCCTGTTGGTGCTGAAAATCCCTTAACATAGTCCATAGGATAGGTGGGATTAGCAAGAAACTAATGCTAAGTCTATATGTTTGTAAAACATAAACTTCTTTATGTGTTGTGTGTATTTCCTAACATCTATTTTGCAGGGCTTAGATTTCTTTTAAATTTTAAATGTAAATTTAAGCTTAGAATTTGATTAGGATCTATGGGGTCTAGGATTAGCAGGAGTTGACCCAACCAAGAGATGGTGTGGTGGTGGATGGATGCACGAAGACTTTCAGAAAGAAGACCCATAGATATGAACTTGTAGTTCTATGCTGGGTTGTATAAGGGTTGAACTCGACTGCCCATTTTTCTTTCTTCCAGGGTGTACAGAGGTACTCGATTGCATTGGCCTTTTCCTTAGATAATTTAATTTGGCTTGATTTATTCATTAGTTAGGTACATCTTCATACCCTACATAATCTTTGGGGTTAGAGAGTAAGTCTAGGTTTGTAGATTTCTTTCCTAAAATTACAACCGCCAAGCCATCTTGCATTCATATGACTTAGCCTTATATTTTTAAAATGCTCTTAGCCTTCTCAAGGCAAGTTTTAAGTCCAGAAGAGTCAGAGATAGGTTAGTTCCCTTAAGTGAGTAGAATGGCTAATGATTTCTAAGGATAGAACTAGGTCGAGCATCTGACATTGTTAGAAACATCTATAGACTAGGTTCTGAAGCATCCTTTTAGGAATAAGTCTTCATCCCCAGGCATTTCAATCTTGTGCTGCTAGAAGCTAAGCCCTATATTTCTAAGAAAATGATAACTTGAATTTTAAAATTAAATTCCCAAATTTGAAGCCCAATCATAGGATAGATGAAATGTCTACTAAGCATCCTAGTATCATTAGGCATTTCCTACCCTTTTCCATTTGACTTTTAAAAATAACTCTCTCCAATTTGGACCTCTCTCAATTGAATTTCCAAAAATCATTTCTTTAAAAGCTACCTTTGTAGTCTTTAGGAATAACCACTTGTTTCTTTAATCAAGAGTATTCTTAGGAAGAGACCCTTCCTAAGTTGTAATTAACTATAGAGGCTTGCCTTTATAAGGAACCATGGTCCCAAGATAAAATAGACCCTGTTCTACTTTTCCATGTAGTTTAGGGAAAAATACTCTAGTACATGAAAGACCCATTAGCCTTAGGATTCTTTTATTGAAATGATTGAATCCATTACAGGAGAGCATGTTTATCTTTCGAGATGATAAACTTTTTCCTTAATGTTGTATTTGGTCATCTAAATAAAATATTCTTAAACTCTATGTGGTGTCATTTCTTTTCTCTATTCCAGATAAAACACCAAAAAATTTATGATGACTCCTGGGGAATGGTTCCTCTCTCCATCTTTAGAAATAGGTGGTTATTTCTATATATTATTAGTGTACTAGTGCCACTCACTTGTGAGGATTGCCTTTCTTTCTGTTGGATTCCTCTCCATTTCATTCTTGGTTAAGCCTATCCAACATCTTGAATTGGGGTTCTAGAACTCTTCGTTTGTCATAGTTAAATGATTGGGTCCTAGAACCAAATCCTAAAATAAAATGAGAGGTGAGAGAAATAAATAAAAATCAACTCATCTCTGTTAAGACCTAAATCTGATCAGGATAGATTTGAACCATTCCAATACATAAAAGAAATGTTAAATTTTAAAAAGTATGGAAAGTACTTCAGATCTTGAAAAATAAATCTCAAAAAAATCTCAAAGTTAAAATATGTCCTTAATCTTACTTTGGCTTGGTACTAGAGCTATAGAGAATCAGGACATGATCCTTGAATGAACACCCTTTATTCTACTGCATTCAAAAGGTTTCAAAACACCTAAGGATGTAAATTGAAATGAAAGAGTTCCTTCAAACCCTAAGGAAACTTAAATCAAAAAGAGGCATAGTTGTGCCTATTGCCTCTTTTCCCACCATAATTGAAGTTTGAATTGTATTTAGAAAAGAAGAATAAACACAAAAATCATCCCCAAAAGAGAATGCCTTATTGATCTTAGGTAGAGGTTGATTAAGGAACTCAATGAAAATCTTCTATTCTTATAGAAGAAAATTATACATGAATGCAAATCAACTTTAATCATAATTTCCACATGTCCACTAGAATATTAGAAAACGAACAACTCAAGTTGATTGGCCAATTCTAAGCAGTGACTTGGAGGTAACCTACTTTTAGACCTTTCCAAAATCTTAAATTCTTAAGAGTTTGGGAGAGAGTCAAAAAGAGGAAGATGACATGACATAAACAAAAATAAAGTGACAAGATTCACTTTTGCTTCTAATCAATAGAAGAAAAGCGAGGGTATCAAAAGAGAATTGATTCTCTTGATAAATTTGAAATAAATGAAATTTAAATCAACTTTTTTTAATGGGATTTTTCTCCCATTGAATGAAAAGATATTCCATGATTGGCTTTAATTAACTTTAAGGCCAAATCAAGAAAAGAAAATAAATGAAGAATTTAATCCTTCTAAAGAAATCATGACCTTAGGATTGGGTCCTAAGTGTGATATATCTATCACTAAGAGTGAAAATATGAAGATTCTTATCTCCGGTGGATTGATAGATAAATCACTTAGGATTTTATCAATCCAAATGAATGAAGAAAATCTTAGTTTTCTCTGTTCAAGACTAAGGCATTATATGCTTTCAATACA
This sequence comes from Cymbidium sinense, assembly GCA_021442155.1. Classification (NCBI taxonomy): domain Eukaryota; kingdom Viridiplantae; phylum Streptophyta; class Magnoliopsida; order Asparagales; family Orchidaceae; genus Cymbidium; species Cymbidium sinense. The sequence continues at coordinate 85,349,224 of CM038232.1, read as the reverse complement.
AAATGAATTTAGGGAGAATCCTTTGCAATGCCTTATGACCTATTTGACATTGTCTTAATGTTAAGTATGGTGGTCAAAGATTCCATTGCAAGCTGAGATTACCTTTATTCTTATATGTGCTATAAAATAAAATACAAGTCAAACTTGACTTTCTAATAGCACATCATCTACCCTAGAGGGTCCTCTTTTAAATGATGACACCCTAAATGAATAGATCAGGAGATCTATTGATCTATTGAGGATAGAGGTAGACCTACCTTCCCTTCATATTAAAAGGGAAATTCTTGAAATCAAATTTAAAATGGTAGAGTTATACCACCTCAAATGACATTGAAAAGAAATGACAAATAAATCATCTTCAAAATGTGAGCACATCTTAGAGAAGTTGCTTGCAAAATCAAGCATCATAATGCTCTGTTATAAAATAAAATGAAATATGAAATAAAAAAATGATGAAGAAAGAAATGAAAGTAAAGCAAGGCATTACATAATTATGTAATTTATCTTACTTAACTATAAGAAACTTCCTGATGTGGCATTCCATTATAAAGAAGTTCTATGGCTATCTTCTATGGCAAAGATAGACTACTAAGAACTTATTAACATCTTAGTCGATGTAGACAATTTAAAAGAAGAAAATCTCAAATATATATTGATCCGTGCATCGGTCAACATCAAATATAAACATGAGAGTGAATTTATATAGGCTCAATTCTAATCAAGCTTTGATAAGATGAGGCCATATAAATTCAATCAATTAAAGAAATAAGTTTTTTTCTTCATGAAAATTCAATCTAAAAAACTCAACCTAGAAAAAGAACTTGATTTCAATCACATTGTTGGTTGAATCTAAATCCAAACATGAAAAAGAGAACTTAGGAATTCAAGAAACATCTTTAAATGCTCTTGGATGGTCTTATCCATCCAAAAAGAGAATAAAAAGGAATCAAATGAAAAGAAAAAGAAGAAACATATTGATTATTGTAGAATGTTCATATTTTAGGAATATCATTCAGCTACTCCTAAATGACCTCACTAAATATTTGATTCCAATAGAAAATTTTGATTTCAGAAGTGTTAAATTTTCAAGGAAGTCATTATGCCAATCTTAAATAACTCACTCCACTAAATAATTTTGAATTGAGCAAGTGCAACATCATTAGAAAGTCATTTTATGCCAATCTTAAATGGCTTTACTTGATTTGCTACTCCATTGAAACATGAAAAATAAATAAAAATGTTGGATTATATTATATGATTAATCAAGCAAAGACTTGGATCATATCAAAAAGACAATCAATAAAATGTTGTATTTGGACAAAAAGGCCAAATACATCAAATTTCCTAGCAAATCATTTAGTGGAGCCATTTCATAAAGAATGAAATGATATGGAAATGAGTCAAATACATTTATCTTCTTAGTGAATCTTATAACTAGGAAGATTACCAAGTGTAACCTTTCATAAAGAAATGAAATCAGAATATTACCAAAAGAAAGAAAGAAAAGTAAAGAAATGGAAGAACTATATCCAAGAGCAAAAGGATGAAGTATAAAATTTCTAAGCATGTGGACATTTTAACTTCGAACTTCTCCACAGCAAAATGAAGTGGTAAAGTTAGAAGTCAAAAAATTATCCTTAAGCTATACAAAAATAATCAGATATCTCATGCTTTGTCATTTTAGCCTTTGCCATGATTGGGTGAGCTCGATTAGCGGGTTAAATAAAAAGATAGTGGATCTTCTTTTTCAGGAGTCCATATCTTTTGAATGGCAAAGATTCTATTGAGTATACTTTAATACCATTTCAATCAAAGAAAAAATAGCCAATAAAACTAACATAGCTTAAATGAAATAAAAATAATCAGATATCTCATGCTTTGTCATTTTAGCCTTTGCCATGATTGGGTGAGCTCGCTTGGCAGGTTAAATAAAAAGATAGTGGATCTTCTTTCTCAAGAAACCATATATTTTGAATGGCAAAGATTCTATTGATTGTATTCTAATTTTAAATAAAGCAAAAGACACCCAATGTAAATGGACATTTTAACTTTAAACTTCTCCACATCAAAATAAAGTGGTAGGGTTAGAAGTGAAAAATTGTCCCTAGCTGAACAAAAATAAGTAGATATCTCATACTTTATCATTTTAGCCTTTTCCATGATTGGGTGAGCTCATATGGTAGGTTAAAAGAAAGATAGTGGATCTTCTTTTTTAGGGGTCCATATCCTTTGTATGGCAAAGGTCTCATTGAGTATACGCTGATTCCATTGCAAGTGGCCTATAACCATAAACAAGAAAAGTTATGGAGTTATAGAGCCATTACAAGTCTAAAATCTTAAGTAGTTTGGGTCCTAACTTTCTTTTCAAAAGGCACTCTAGCACATTGCATCAATGTTGTTTAGATGTGTCTGGAGATTTATATAGTCTTCAAGTTTGAGATGCACCCTTATAATTTGAAGAAAATTCCAATTCCACAATTGACAAGATGATATCAATGATTTAACTCTTTAATGAGTTAGCTATTGATGATTTGATCAAGCTATGTTTTGGGTTTAAAGACTACTTTATCTAGAAATAAATTACAATGATCTCCAGATGCACCAATTTATAAACTTAAGCTTGATCCCATTTCCATAAACTAAGTCCCTTGATGACTGGGGTCAAATTCTAAAAGAAAAGCAAAATTGTGCTAAAATTAGAAGTTAAAAAATGATGGCTATACATAAGAATAATATGTTCTTCTTGGTTAGCTAACATCATTATATGACCAACATCTTAGGACTAGGGTAGAATTTTTACCTTGAAAGTGGACTCATATTACCCATATTTCATTTTAAAATCAAAGATATTTTCATGCATAAGATTTTCTTCTTAAGGATAACTTATCTGAAAATTATCAAATCAAGATAACTATAGAAAAGAAAATTGAAAGCATATGATATGACATTTAGAATCCTTACAAGAATGTTCTATTATAGACTCATATCATTCAATCTCAAAATATTGGGATAATTTAGCAAAAAGGGTCATGATCAAGATTTCTTATAATCCCACTTTCAATTAGGTAAAGGGTTATATTGAAAATCTTGCCAAAGAAGAAGAAAATAAAAGAAACTTCAATATGATTTGAAGAACATTCATGTTACAACATATAGAGTCTTGAAATTTGCTTTTAAAGTAATTTCAAAGACCTTGTAGTAAAATGTAGAAGGATCAAAAATGCAAATATAAGAAATGAGTCAAAGACATTTATGAAATTTCATTTCATAAAACCTTTAAAAGAATAATAAATTAACTGAAGACATTCAATTTCAAACTTATCAAGAGAGTGTCAATTTCTCTAGTAAGTTAATCCTTTCAATTCCCTTATTGATTAGGGATAAATTTTTTTTGGTCTCCATGAGAATCCAAAAGATTATATTGATTCTCATTTACTTTAGAAAGCTTTGAAGGAATCTCTTGATCTTTATTGAATCCAAGAGAAGGCCTCATAAGCTACTGATTCATATCAAACTCCATTTGAGAAGCATTGGTTGACGTTGGTTCTTACAGCCTAAAGAACTACACAGTCACATGCAAGCTCAAAAAGATATAATTCTTAGGTTAGTACCCTATGATGTCTTGCCTTCAGTGAAATAGACATCTAGCATGGTTTATTGTAACTTTGAGATAAAAAGAAGAAAGAAAGAAAAATGGTGACCTTCTATGCTCATGGCATAGTAAAGTATTGGGTCCAAAATATACCCAAATCATTCCTTCAAAAATAACTGCCAACTCTTTGAAACCTTCTTCACTAAACTTCTTCATGTGTAAGGAGTATTAGTGAAATCAAGAAATGGAAGCAAACCTTCCATTACCCTTTCATCAAGTTAGACTAATTAAGTAAGGATTAAGTCCCTGGGACTCTTGCTTATTAGCCAAAACTTTTGAGGATTAGGAATAAATCACTTTGACCCCTTTTCCTCATCCATACCACATATAAGATAGGATCAAGCCCTTTGTAGCACCTTTCCTATACATGACTTGAGATGGGAGCAAGCCCTTTGTGGCACCTTTCTCATGTGTTTTTGGGTTTGGATATGCCTATGAGGACCATTCCCATGAAAAAAATACCTTTATAGGTTTGGAGCAAGCCCTTCATGGCACCATTTCTACTTTTGTGTACATGATTGGATCAAGCCATCAAGGCCCCTTTCATGTTACATAGACGAGTTAGATTGGATCAAGTATTTATGACCCTTTTCTAATTGCCAAAAAGATATAAGTCCCGGTCGATATTCTTTCTAATCATTTAGGAGTAAGTCCCCAATTGGCATCCTACTTTTGTTTACATGATTGGATCAAGCCATCAAGGTCCCTTTCATGTTACACTAGAAATTTAGATTGGATCAAGTCTTTATGACCCCTTCCTAATAGCCAAAAAGTTATAAGTCTAACGACATTCTTTCTAATCATCTAGAGTAAGTCCCACGACATCCTACTTTTGTGTATATGATTGGATCAAGCCATCAAGGCCCCATTCATGTTCGTAGGTGTGTTAGATTGTATTAAGTCTTTATGACCCCTTTCTAATAGCCACAAAGATATAAGTACCTAGTCAACATTCTTTCTAATTATATAAGAGTAAGTCCCTAGTCGGAATCCTACTTTTTTGTACATGATTGGATCAAGCCATTAAGGCCCCTTTCATGTTACATAGGGAGTTAGATTGGATCAAGTATTTATGACCCCTTTCTAATAGCCATAAGAATATAAGTCTCTTAGTTAGCATTCTTTCTAATCACATAGGATTAAGTCCCCAGTTGGCATCCTATTTTGAGGATTAAATTATGTCTTTAAGGACCCTCTCCTCTTTTCAGCTAATTAGGATGGATCATGCCCTTAACGACCCCATCTTATTAACTAATCACATTAGTAAGTCCCTAGTTGGCATCCTATTTTGAGGATTGGATCATGTCTTTAAGGACCTCTCTCCTGCTAATTAAGATAGATCATACCTTTAATGACCCCATCTTATTAGCTAATCATAAAAAAGTAAGTCCCTAGTGGCATTCTTTCTAATCACATTGGAGTAAGTCCCCCAGTTGGCTTCCTATTCAAATTTTTAAGAAATGGAATCAAGCCATTGAAGGCCCCATTTCTTTGGACTACTCAATAGATCAAGTTCATATGACCCTTGTTCAGTAGTCAAAGTGCTGTGGATTAGGACTAAGCATTTCAAGCCTCTTCTCCCCAGTATAGCTTTGAGGATTGGATCATGTCTTTAAAGACCCCTCTCCTCTCTTTAGCTAACTATGATGGATTATGCCCTTAACGGCCCCATCTTATTAGCTAATCACATGGATCATCACTATTCTCAAGTAAGAGTAAATCCCTTGAAGGCATTTTCCTTGAGCATAGTGATTACATTAAGGTTAGACCAATCTTTGGGTCTACTCATAATAACATTCCTCTTCATCCTAGAAATTAATGAAAGTTAGGTTTCTAGGAATGAATCACACTTCAAAGCAAAGATAGGTACACATATACCTATCTTCCACAATAAAATCAAAATGAAAACAAAATTCAAATAAAAAAAAATCAAAATCATGAATTGGAACCCCAAGTTTATACTTGCATGTTGATCAATTTGGTCAACACCAATATGTGTACTGTATTCTGGTTAATCAACTACACATATTGGGGGTCCATTTGTTGACCTCATTTTTGGATGAGGTTAATTTGATGATTAGGAGATCCTAATCTCAATTAAGATTTTCTTAATTCAATGCTTAGGACACCTCACCTAGTGTCCTAGAAAATCTTTGAGTCTATTCTAACCTATGTGATATAGGTAGAATCAATCCAAAATTTTAATTTGAATTAACTCAAATAAATCAAATTAAAACCAAATTAAAATGAATGAAAGGATCTAAAGCCATTCCATTTGATTCAAATTGATCATTTGAACTCATTTAAAATCATACCTAACCCATTTATGCTAAATGAGTTAAAATAAAATTAAATTTAAAATCAATTCAAATTAAATGGTTTAATCAAATCATAATACAATTGATCATCGCATTATGGTTTAAAAAATAAACTAAATAAATTCAGAGGGTAAAGTTAAATCCAAATACTTTGCATCAAAGCATTTGGTTGGATTCAAATTCCCTAAGATAATTCAAATGGAATTAAACCTAATCTCAAATCCATTTTGAGATTAATTTGGACATATCATACTTTAATCCAAACTAAGATGATAAAAAAAGAAGAGAAATGCCTAATTTCCTTCTTCCATATCTTCTCATGCAAACTCCCTTCTTCCCACCTCATCCACTCTAAGAAAAAAGCCACTTCTTAAAAGGTGGCTGCCTTGAAGTGAAGGCAATAAAGGCAATTAAGGCAAAGGCAAACCTCCAAGAGTTTGCCTAAGCTTATCCAACCAAGGGAAGAAGAAAAAGGAAGAGAAGAGGAAGAGTAGAAGGTGTGCTCGACCATGTATGGAAAACAACCAAGGAAGTTCTAGACTTGGACTGTGAACACTCCAATGTATTCACAAGGCCAAGGAGAGTTGATCTCACATCTTGACTGGCTCTGCTTCTGCCAGTGGCCAGAGTTCGGTATTCAAATTTCTTATTTATGGAGCTCTTGGCCAAAAATGGAAAGTGGGGAGGGGAGGCCTATTCCTTCCCCATTTTATTTTAAAAGCTTTGCCAAGGCTAGGGGAGAAGATCCCGACCATGACCCGACTCCCTGCATGAATGAATATGGCGTAAAGCCCTCAATGGTGAAATCCAAGATAGGGAGTTTCACCACAAATTGAAGCTACCAACACGTTCTAGAGCTTGTGATGATCCAAAACAAAATCCAACATGACCTTCTCGCCGCCAGTAGGCCAAAAAATGACCAATGCCACCTCAAATCAAGCATGTGTTGGCCTAGGGAACAATCAGTGGGGTGGCAAGGCACCAAACTTTGTGCACATGTTCATTGTGTCAAGACGAAGCTAATGAGATCGATCTCACTACTGACAATCGCCAGAATCTAGGTATGTAGTTTCTCCCTCTCTCTATGTCATCAATTTTGGAGCTTTGTGAAGAAAGTTGGATCCTCAAATGGATCCAATTGTATGGATTGACCCTAATTCAATACCTGATCATTTTGGGATCAAAATCAGGGCTTGATTCATTGCAATCGCTGATGATTGGAAAGAAATCACGGATGGTGTCCGTTTCTCACTAGCAAGCCTCGAGATTTAATCTCAATCGTCTGATCCTTCTCTTAGGATCAGACAGCGCTAATTTACATAGATGGATTGATTTCATCATTTAAGAATAGCGAGATTAATCTAGAGCATCTGATCTTTGATCAAACAGTCAGTAAGCGATTCCACATTTTTAACTTATGCTGCATAGGAACCCCCCCTGCACTTAAAACTGTTAGGATTAGTTGTTTAACAATTTAATTAACTAAAGAACATCCTAAAAATTTCAAAAAATCATATAAAACAAAGAAAATTAGAAAATTACAAATAAAAGCTCAATGGATTCATCTTTATGAGAGGAGTCCTTAAAAATTAAAACCCCAATTTTTATTGAGTAATTTTCCCTTAATTTAGGTTTAATTGAAAAATATCAAACCATAATTATCTTCAAATTAATTTGAAACTTTGGGGAAATGAAATTATGCTTAAAACATACCTTAGAAAATTTTTTAGATTTAATTCTCTGAATTCAAGGGAAATTGTAATTTCATGTGTTTAACCTTTAAATTAATTAAATTAATGACCCTTTAATGAAATAATTAGAAATTTTAATCTAATAACCTTAAATCAACATAATAAATATTAATGAATATTAGAGTACTAATTAAACCTAATCAAATTCATATGAACCTAATAGATGACTAATTAACTCAATTAGGTAATTAAAGAATTAAATCATTAAATGACTTCAATTTAATTAAATCATAATAAATCAACCAGTTAACTAGAAATTATGAGTAAACCCTCAATGGAAAGGTATTTCAGTGAATATTAAGTAAAAAAATAAAATCCTTTAATGAATCTTAATAAATTAGGCTTAATTTAGGTTTTAATGAAATAATTAAAACATTAATTACACCTTAGTTACATCTCTAATCAAGCTAAAACTTTAGGGATATAAAATTGGCATGTAACCATACTTTGCCAAATATTTCATGTCCAAATGATCTTTGGATTAGGAGTTTTCAAATTTCTAAATCTCTAGGTCAATGTTAATCAAATATTGGCTTAAGGAAATTAATTAACATATTAAATAAAGTGGTAATTTAAACTAATATCTATCAAACATAAAAAATATTAAGAAACTTCTTTAAATATCCTAAGTCAATTAAAGTGAGCAAATTCAATCTTAGGTTAATGAAATAAAACCTTAGATTAATAAAATTGTTAATTAACTTAAACCTTAACCGTTGAATTAATAAAATTTAATGAAACCACTCATCCTTAATAAATTTATATAATGACTCTAAGACTTAGGATTAATTAAATCAGATCAAGTAATAAACCTAAGTACTTTTGGTTAAGCATAATCCATGGAAAAACCTAAGGTACTAAATGAACTTAAATCTTAAGCTTACAAATTCATAATTTAATAACTTAAGTTAAATTGAATAAAATCAAACTCTTTAAATTAACATAAGCCAAATCAAATGAAATCTATATAACTTAATTCAAAATAAAATAATCAAACAAATTAAATCAAACAAAGCAATTCAAACAAATGAAATAACATAAATCAAACCCAAACATAAATAAAATCAAAAGGATTAATTAAAATACTTAAGGATTTTAGTTAGACTTTTGGAAACTTCATTAGGATTTAGGATGTGGAATAAAGTGAGTTTCACCTAAAAATGAAATTCATTCTAATTCTCATTCTTGGAAACTTAAATATTACTTTAACCAAATAAAAAAACATAAAATGGGAATTAAATCATTAATTCATTTGAATTGAATCTAACCAATGGTAAAAATTAAACAAATTCAAACTTCAAATTTAAACTTGAACTTAAAGAGCCTAGAAAGCCTTACCACACAAACCCCACCTTTACACACACTAGATTACTTAAGTCATGGACTCTAGATCTAGGTTAGATCATTCTGTGATTTTCTTTTAATCTCTTGTGATATGTTGTACTGTGCTTCACATGTCATGTGGTGTATTGCTTTAAACTAGATGCCTAGGCTTGTTTGTTTGTTAGACTGAATTTTAGGGCATTCTTTCTAAATTTGACACTATTTTTTGTAGGGGAGTGTGTTAAAGGGATGACTGTAATAAATAAATCATAAAATTGTTGTTTACCTGCAGGTGCTGAAAATCCTTTAACATAGTCCATAGGATAGGTGGGCTTAGCAAGAAACTAATGCTAAGCTTGTATGTGAAACATGAACTGGTTTGTGTGCTGTGTGTATTTTCCTAACATCTATTTTGCAGGGCTTAGGATTTCTTTTGAATTTTAAATGTAAATTTGAGCTTAGAATTAGGTTAGGATCTATGGGGTCTAAGATTAGCAAGAGCTGTCCCAACCATGAGATGGTGCAGTGGTCCCATGTGGAGCCCGATGGATGTCCCTGAAGAAGGATACTTTCCTGGAAAGAAGACTCATAGATCTAAACTTGTAGTTCTAGGATGGGTTGTATAAGGGTAGAACTCGACTGCCCTTTTTTTTTGGGGTGTACAGCAATACCCGACTGCATTGGCCTTTCCCTTTAAAATTTTTATTTGGCTTGATTTATTTTGGGTGCACAATAGAAATAACATGCTTTTCTTAGGTATATTTCAGTGCTATGTTTATGCTGTGATGTATGCCTGGATGTAAGCTCATAGGATAAATTAAAATTTCTACCCAACTAAATCAATTGAAACATAAAAAAAAAAAACTTATATTCTTCTTATAAAAGCCTGGTATTAAAACAAGATAAAATATGTAGCAACCTCTTAGATGGATGTCTTAATATCATGCATAGATCATATTATTTCACTCTTGGTTAATGAAAGACTTCCTTTCTTGTTAGAGAACCTAGGCTTGACCTTTGAGAGCCTATTATGAAAGTACACCTTCTTCTATTCTAATTTGGCCCATAATATTTTTCTAATTGCATGCATTAGGCATAAATTATATGCCTATGACCTAAATGAATCATGTGTCCAAATTATAAAAATTTGAAAAATATGCATTAGTTAGGTGCATCTTCATACCCTACATAATCTTAGGGGTTAGGGAGTAAGTCTAGGTTTATAGATTTCTTTTCTAAAACTGCAACAACCTAGCCATCTTGCATTCATTGACTTAACCTCATGGTTTTAAAATTCTCTTAGGTGGCGTTAACTGGCAGCCTTCTCCAGGCAAGTTGTAAGTCCAGAAGAGTCAGGGATAGATTAGTTCTCTCGAGTGAGGAGAATGGCTAATGATTCCCAAGGATAGAACTAGGTCGAGCATTTCACATGTGTTAGAAGCACCTATTGACTAGGTTCTGAAGCATCCTTTTAGGAATAAGTCTTTAACCCTAGGCATTTCTACAGTCTTGTTCTGCTAGAAGCTCCAATCATAGGTTATATGAAATGTCTATTGGGCATCCCAGTATCAATAGGCATTTCCTGCCCTTTTCCATTTGACTCTTAAAAATAACTCTCTCCAATTTGGACCTCTCCCAATTGACAAAAATCATTCCTTTAAAAGCTACCTTAGTAGTCTTTAGGAATAACCACTTGTTTCTTTAATCGAGAATTGTTAGGAAGAAACCTTTCCTAAGATATAATTAACTATTGATGCTTGCCTTTATAGGGAACCATGATCCCGATAAAATAGACCCTGTTCTGCTTTTCCATGTAGTTCAAGGGAAAATACTATGGTACATGAAAGACTCATTAGCCTTAGGAGTCTTTTATTGATATGATGGAATCCATTATAGAGAGGATGTTTATCTTTCAAATAATATACTTTTTCCTTAATGCCATATTTAGTCATCTAAATAAAATATTCTTAAACTCTATGTAGTGTCATTTCTTTTTTCTATTCCAGAGAAAACACCAACAACATGGAAAGAGCATGTCGTGTCAGCCGCATGCATGGCAACCATAGATTAATAATAGGATTAGGGATTTATTTAATTTCTAATTAATTACTTAAGTTTCTAAAATTCATATCTCAACATAGAAAAATCAAAAAAATATGAAATAAATTGCATTAGAAAGATACTTGAAGATAGAATATTCTAAAATTAATTTTAACTGATTTTGAATAGTTCTCATCTCTGAATTTAGGTTTTATTGGAATGTTAATTTGCTAATTACTCCCTAATTAATTCGCTGATTAATTTTAAGCTTCTTGGGTGTAATTAGAGGGATGACTTTTGGCTCCACTAATTTTCATGGGATTTATTGGTGGCTTAATTAAGGGAATTGCTAATTCATTCCTTAATCACTCTCTTAATCTAATTAGACTTGATCAAGGGTATGATTAGTGATTTAACCCTATGATTGAGTCAATTAATTTTTGATTAAGTGAATGTGAGATTTAAGGAATAGTTTGGGATACTCTCCTTAAGATATTCCTTAAACCCCCTTTATTTCTTAATCTTACCATAATTAAAGATTAATTCACTAATTATCCCCTTAATTAATTTCCTAAAATTAAAACTTTCCAGAACTCAATTAATTCTTCTTGGGTAGATGCTTAGGTGTTCAAGAGCCTATGTACAATTAAGAAATCAAAATGCAAGTCATATGTGTTAGGGGTGTTTTAAAATTACTTAAGTTAAACCCCTTAGCTTAATTAATCATTAATCATGAGCCAAATTGCATTATGCCCTTTTTCTCCTAGGTGCATTGCTAATTTAAATTCCTTGTGTGATTTTATATCATCTCATTAGCTCATAATTATTTGATTAACTATGCTAAGGTGGTGTAGGTAAGGGGTAATTAACATGTTTAATTCATACCTTAACCTAATAAAAATATAAAATGAATCTAATCATCTAAAATTGAACAAAATATCAAACACATGTGGAATGGGTTAGTAACAACAAACTCACCTCATATTTTATAATTAAATCAAACTCAAAATCAAACAAAAATCACATTAAACAAACTTTGATTTACTTTAAGCTTTCTTATTTCATAAGATTACCCTTAGGAATTAATTAAGGTGAATGTGTTTACATACTTTGATTACTTTAGTTCTTTCCCAACATGCTAAATATGTGACTCATATGATTTCATGCATTCATGTTTTTTCAAAAATAAAATTCAAAATGAAAATGTTTCCTTTATGTCAAATTGCATGTTTTGGCTAAAGTAAGAATATGAGTAGCTATTATCACTATTAAATCCAAATTATTTTCAAATATATGAATCATTTATCAAACTAAAGTGTATACTTATATCTTACTTATAAGCTTGCATGTGAGTAAAATATAAGGATGTGCTTAGTGTAGTTTTCCTCCTCCTCTCTTTTGGTATAATTTGAATAGGATTTGGCAAAGTGTATAGTTCATTTGAAAAGAACACAACACTTGCTTAATTCCATTTCCTATTCATTCCTATGCTATGACCTAAGAAGGACACCTACACTTACACATATAAATTGCATAAATAAAGAAAAATAAAATAAACACAAACTTTTGCATCTTTCTTTTCCATTCATTTCTTATGTACATATGCTTGTATTTAAAGAAAGTGGTATAATAGTCTGGACAACCCTGGGGTTGCAAGCTTTTAAGTAGCCCTAAGTAGGTTTTGTACCTTACTCCCCTGGTTAACAATGGTGTCGTACTCACGTATGCCTTTCATACATTCATATGAGCATGTGAAAATTGGATAAGAAACCCCTTTGCTATTTAATGAAAACCACGCATCATAAACTTTCAAATTTTCTTAAGTAACTTACTTAGCATGCATCATAAAGTGTGCTAAACATTCCCATTTGGTATGTATAGATATGATTAGGATTCATTCATATGCATGTTATACATCTTGGGAAGGAAATGAAGTGATGTGTGTTTTGTGATCTTAACTCACTTTATTTAATCTTAAAATGCCTATCTTTTTGAATAGGTTGTTTTAGAGTTTATCTAAACTTAGGATTAATTAAAACACATAATAAAACATTCACTAAATAAAATTAAAACATGAATCCACTTTATAAATTACTTAGGTTAGGGAGGAAAGTGAAGTTTCTACTCTTTCTCTCTTCATAATTTAGTAATTAATTGTAGGATTCACTTGAACCTAATAAAAACATAAAATAAAATCAACCCCAAAACAATTAAATCACTTAAATGAAACCCTCCTCTAAGTTGAACATTATTCACACTTAGAAAATTCTAACTTAAAGTCATGGCTAAGCATAGCACACAAACCTTAAAAGTGCACACTTTAGACTAAGTAACCACTTCTAGCATTAGGTTAGGGAGGTGCAAAGTTTGATGTTCACTTTTGTTTTGTGATAAATGTTTTAAACTAGATGTTATGGTGCATGTGCATAGAATGAATGATAGGATGATTTAGTCTAATCATTATTTTTTCTAGGGGATTGTGCTTAAGGAGCATTATAATAAATAAAAATATAAATACTTTTGTTATGCAGGTGCTCAACCTAGCCTTGAGACTTAGAAGAGTTAGCCATAGGAATAGGTCATGCCTTAGAGGTGTTAGGAAAATTCACCTACCCTTCGATTGAACATTCTTCACCTCCATTCCTTCAAGTCAAACTCCAAATCAATTTTATTTGATTTTCTCTAAACTCCAATCAACTCCATGTGATCGAAATTTATAATTGAAATCCATGATTGAAATCCATGAATGAAATCCCTAAATTCAAATCTTTCTTAAGTCCTTAATCTTCTTTTAAGGACTTAGCCAAAATCATGATCAAACCAAATCAAATGCTTGAGATTTTTTTATAATTCATTTATATTTCCATTTATATTCACATATATAAATGAAATATAAATTCAAACCAATCAAATCTAAATCAAAATTCAAAATCAATTCATCATATTTCCTAAGTCCTTTAAGTTTTCCATCATGGACTTGCCCAAAATCATGTTCAAATCAATTCAAATTCTTGGGATTTTCTCATAACTCATTTATATTCTCATTTATATTTACATATATAAATGAAATATAAATACAAATCAATCAAATCAAATCCAAAAATTAAATTCTAAATTTGAAATCCTTCCTAAGTCCTTTAAGTTTTCCCTTAAGGACTTAACCTAAATCATATTCAAATCAATTCAAATTCATGGAATTTTCTCAGAACTCATTTATATTCTCATTTATATTCACATATATAAATAAAATATAAATATAAGTCAATCAAATATAAATCCAAAATTTAAACTCCAGACTCCAAAAATTTCTTATTTCCTTTAAATTCCTTTTAATATACTTAGCCTAAATCATGATCAAATCAATTCAAATTCATGGGATTTTCTAATAACCTATTTATATTCTCATTTATATTCACATATATAATGAAATAAAAATACAAATCAACCAAAACAAATTAAAAAATTCAAGCTCCCTACTCCAAATTTCTTAAGTCCTTTAAAATTCCCTTTTAATGGACTTAGCCTAGATCATGATCAAATCATTTCAAATTCATGAAATTTTCTCATGATCCATTTATATTCTCATTTATATTAACATATATAAATAAAATATAAATTCAAACAATCAAAACCAATTCCAAAATCAAACTCAAATCCACTCAAAATCTAACCTAAGCCTTTCAAGTCAAAATCTTGAACTTAGCCAAGTCAACTTCAAATCAAGCCACACTCTTAGTTTTTCTTCATGATTCAATCAACCTACAATCATGAATCTAAATATAAATACAAACTTCAATTACTAAATCAAAATCCAATTTAAAAATCAAAGCCAAAATCCCTTCATGTTCTTCTTTTGAATATGAAATTGTCAAATGAAACAAAACCCATTTTACTTTAAACCACTTACAAATGGATTTATATTTCAATAATAAGTCCATATACAAGTTCAATAAAACTCAAATCAAGCTTTGATCAAGCCATTTGACCCACTTAGGCCCAAATTCTAATCCTAACTAAATTGGATTGAATCAAACTCACCTATGTCTCTCATCATGATCAGCAATCATCATGGGATGATCAATCAATCAAATTGGGTCAATCTAAGTCAAACCTAAGGGTTGATCAAGTCAATACTTAGCCAAAATGAAATCTAAATGGCTAAATTATTAAACTAAGCACGTTTTCAAACATAATTAGTGAAATATGCATTAAAAAAAATTTAAAACTAGGCACAACCCCTCGTTTAATAGGCGACTTGCGCTGACTGTGCAGGTATAGTCAATGCCAGTCACCCCTTAAATGGGCGACTGGCTACATAATATTTTTTTTTAAATGTGGACCAGCCGTGGTATTTTGGCCATATCAGAGTCATTCGTTGTCAGAATTGAGCGAGCTTGGTATCGTTAAAATTGATACAAAATTCCCCACGACTTTTATTTTGACCAAAAAAGGCGATTGTGGTCCCTTGCATAGAAGTTTTCGCCAATGAGCAAAATGTGCGGCACAGTTTTGAAAACTGCGACCAACCATGGTATTTAGTCATATCGAGTCATTCGTTATTGGAATTGAGAGAGCTTGGTATCGTTGGAATCAACACAAAATTCTCCACAACTTTCATATTGACCAAAAAAGGCGATTATGGCAGGTCAAAAATGTTAACTCTATGGTGCATCAGAGAGTCAGCATCTGGTAGATCCAAGTATGAGTCTCTATAAAATGTCCACTGTAGCCAACATAAAGGTAAGTAGGTTTATGCATGCACTTTCCCCATACAAATGTGGATGTAACATGCGGCTGAACTGGATCGTGATATATCACATCGGCTCTGGATTTCTGCCGGTGAGCTCATCACAATAATCAGGCCAAGATAGTCATCATCTCCCCTCCCCAATCACTGTAGGTCCGATAATAAGAGGCTCGTCAATCCGTACTCCTAGAATCATAGCCACATCCTACAGCGTAACTATCATCTCACCAACTGCTAAATGGAAAGTGTTTTTCTGTGGTGACCAGCACTCAACTAAAGATGTAAGTAGGTGGTGATCAAGCTGATATATAGGCGTGAATGCGCCTAAGCCGCATTGCAGTCCATCCATAAATGGTTCACCGACCACTCGAACATCGAGGTGTGACGCATGAATATGAATTGATCATTTATGAAAAATGACATTTAGGGTATGGTAGCTTTGACAAATAATAAAACTTACGAGATCTGGGTGCGCAGCCCTGTGTCTGCCACGCAACGACACAATGCTGGGATGTACCTCTACTGGTGCGGGCCTGTAGTCCACTGGAGGCTCCTCGGTGCAGCATTTACGCCAACATCTGCATGCTCCTCCTTCCTCAGATTCCATTTCACCTATCTAGCAAACAACTTCTGAAAGTGCATGTCAACACTAAAAATAAAAACCGTATTTTACAAAAGAAAGCTTACATGAGGCATCTAAAACAAAAATAAATAAGTAATCCATAATGCTTGCCTTTGTAAAATGAATTGCATAGAACACAATTACCATTGCATTTTAAAAGCTCTAATAGACTTCCATGTATCTAATATTTTACATACAAGTGGATTATAAAATTCCTATGCAATGGACCAGCAAAGTAAGCTTTCAAAAGTTTCCAAAACAACAGAACTTCGTAAAGTTACTAATCAACAACAAGATTATAGTAATATTTTTACATATACAGCCATGTCAGAAAGAAGAATACGGTGGCTTCTTATACATTACATAAAGGTAAGTCCACCAACCATATATAAAGAGATCCCACAATCAACTCGCTCATACCAAAGCGAGTATCAGCCACGTGTTCCTCATTTTTTTGCAAAACTTATAGTTTCCCTAAAATATCAAATCCACCAACAAATGTGTAAACCCTAAAACTAGCTAATCACAAGATAAACTAAATAATCAAAAGTTTGAACACATGAAATCAACATTACATTTGTCTAAAATCAACATCACATAAAATCCACATAAATTCAAACTTAAATAAATAGGAGTTCCAAAAAATACATAAAAAAATTCTTTCAATAAAACTTAAATCAACTCCAAAGTTTACCTAAATCATAACATTAGTTAATCACATAATACACTAAGTAATAACATGATAAAGCACAAAAAATCAACATCACATTTACATATTTTTATTTAAAAAAAGAGATAAAAATAAAATAAAAAATACCTCAAAAAAGTTCACCGAATGATGGTAGAGGAGGTGGTGGTCGGCCGACGAAGCTTTGGGGCAATTTCAGCAAGGGCGAAAGGCCTCAAGAGCAATCGGAAGAAGAAAATCAAGATGGGGTTCTATCCTGATCTTGATTCATCTTTTTTGTAAAAAAATGTTTTTTGGCTACATTAAGCCACTAATTGACCGATACATAGTTGCCACACCGTTAATGGGCATGCCTAGTTTAAAATTTTTTTAAAGCTATTTCGCTAATTATGCTTTTAAATGTGCTTATTTTAAAATTTTAGCCAATCTAAACTAGCCAAAATCCATCATAGGACAAATTAATTGAAACCATTGATCTAAGATCATTCATGACCTATGTTTGAACTTGACCAAGTCAACATTTGAGCCTAACCTAGCCCAATTGGCCCCTTGACCCAAGTTGACCCAACTTCGACCTAAAAAGTTAAATTATGTCAAAACTTCATCTAACTCAAATTGATTGAAACCAATGTGTCAAGTTCATTCCAAACCACTTGTTGAACTTGACCAAAGCCTCAATTGGCCAACTAGACCTAACCTAGCCCAATTGACCTTGAACCTAACTTGACCTAAAGGGGTCTTGTTGAGCCAATTTCAAAACCATAATTGATTGGAAACAAAGATACAAATCAACTCCATATGACTAATCAAACCTAAACCTACCCATAACCTAACTCAAATAGGTCAAATGGGTCAAATTGGTCAACTTGACCCATTTGACCTAAATGAAGACATATGAGCCAAATTCAAAACTAAACCAAATTGAATCAAACCAAAGCCACCAAAATATTTCAAATGGTCATATGAACTTGACCCAACCCTTGGCTTTACCTAATTTGACCAATTGGTCAACTTGACCCAAGTTGACCCATTTTGACCTAAATGGGTCAACATGAGCCAAACCTTATCAAATGAACTCCAAATCTAATGAAGCTTGGCCAAACCTATTTTATCCACATACCCAATATATTGAAATTCAAAAAAAGCTAAATGACCATTCTACCCTTAGGCCATAGAACAAATTTTGGTCAAATCCATGAGGAATTTGGTCAAGTCCTCTTCATATCAACTTGATACCTTCCTAATAGGTCAAGTGAACTCTATGGAGCATGGTGCAGCCAAACCAATGGGGTTGAGTCAGCCCAATTGGACCCAAGGCTAAAACTGACCCCCTAGTTCAAATTGGACAATTTGAAAACCTCCATCCACTCAATTTGAAGCACATGGGAGGTCATTAATCCACTCATTGGCTCAAACTGACCATGTGCCAACTTCAAACAACAAAACAACCCTTTTCATATGGATAATTGGATCAAAATGATAACCATAGCTTCACCATCTGATTGCCATAGCGGGAGATATACTCCCCATAATTCTAGTTGAATTCAACATCTTCATTGTCAATTGAGTGATAGAGGGTGTTACGAGCCATCAGAGAGTGATCCTAAGCTTTCTATGAGGGATTTGAATCTTACATTTCTCAATTTTCTTCAAGAGAAAATAGGGGAGTTCTATAGAATTCCTAATTTCCTCTATACTCCAATTCACTTCAATTGCCTTTGCACACTCCCTAAGGGGACCAAATCAAATTTGCCTAAGCTCTCCCTTAAGTTCCCAAGGCAAGGAGAAGTTCAATTCGATAAAAGCCGCAAAGGAGAGGAGGAGGTGTTGGTCAATATAGTAATCTACATAACCTCAAGAGCTAATTCTTTCACCATAGCTTCATCTCAACTAGACAAAGCTCCTCCAAGGGAATCGAGTGTCAGCGATCACCTCCGATGAGGTATGTCATTTTCGATCACTAGGCTAAGAGGTATTGGTACTTTGTTAAAGAAAGTGTCATGACATGAAAATTCAACCGTTGGATAGGATTTCCATTAGTGTATGATGGTGTGTGGAAAATTTTATCCTAATTTGAGCTCAATCAAGCTCGGATCAAGGCTTGGATCATTGATGGTCTCTATTAATCCTTAGGAAAAAATAAGGATAATCCCGTCCATCCACACATTTTGGATGGACGATGAGATTAACCACATGTTTTATATTTGATTTATCCTTTTGAAACCACGGGGTGATTCCAGGCCATTTGAACCTTGATCGAATGGCGGGTATCAAACCACATCCCACCGCCTCACGCTTATGGCAACGGGATGTTTAAGTGACTCGCTCACAATGTGATGCGTGTCAAGCGACAACATCGCCGTATGTCAGTCGTAAAAGAGGATTTAATTAGGTTTTAATTAATTCTAATTAATCCTCTAAGCTTTAAAAATTTATATCTCCCTAAATAAAATTAGAAAAATAATAAGTAAATTTCTATTGAATGATAATTCAATCAAGAATATTCTAAAATTATTTTAGTGGATTTTGAATTATATCTTTCTTTGATTTTACATTTTAATGGAAATTTTATTTTGTTAATTACTCCTTAATTAATCCTTTGATTAATATCAAACATCTTGGGTTTTTAGGGGATGACATCTGCCTCACCTAATTTTCTTGGGATTTATTGAAGGCTTAATTGGGGGAATTACAAATGTGTTCCTAATTACCCTCATTATGTAATTAAGGATAATAAAGGGTTTGATTAGTGTTTTAATCCCTAATTGGGGTTGATTAAGGTTTGATCCAATGAATAGGAGACTTAGGGAATAATTTTGGGGTTTTCCCCTTAAGCTATTCCCTCAACCCCCTTTTCTTTCCTTAATACTCTCTTAATTAAGGGCTAATTCATTAATTACCCTATTAATTAATTTCTTAAAATTTTTAAAACTTTCCAGAACTTAATTAATTTACTTTGGATAGATGCTTAGGTGTTCAAGATCCTACGTTTAATTAAGAAAATCAAAACCCAACTCATATGTGTGAGGGGTGTTTTGAAATAACTTAAGTTAAACTCCTTAGCTTAATTAACCATTAATCATGAGCCAAATTGCATTAGGCCCTTTTCTTCTTAGGTGCATTGCAAGTTTAAATTCCTTGTGAGATTTTATGTCATCTCAATGGCTCATAATTACTTGGTTAACTATGCTAAGGTGGTATAGGTAAGGGTTAATTAACTTGTTTAATTCATACCTTAACCTAATCAAAATCTAAAATAAATCTAATCATTTAAAAAATTAAAAAAAAATGTCAAACACATGTGGGAATGGGTTAGGAATAGTAAACTCAACTCACATTTTCAAAATTAAATTAAACTCAAGATCAAACAAAAATCATACTAAATGAACTTTGATTTACTTTAAGCTTTCTTATTTCATAAGATTGTCTTTAAATTTTAATTAAAGTGAATGTGTTTACATGCTTTCATTGCTTTACTTCTTTCCCAACATGTTAAATATGTGTGTCATGTGGTTTCATGCATCCATACTTTTCAAAATTCAAACTTAAAATGAAAATGTTTACTTTATGTCAAATTCCATGTGTTGGCTAAAGTAAGAATATGAGTGGCTATTATCACTACTAAATTCAAATTATTTTCAAAAATATATGAATCAATTATCAAGGATGAAAGTGTGATACTTATATTTTAATTATAAGCTTGCATGTGAGTAAGATATAAGGATGTACTTAGTATATGTTTTCCTTCTCTTTTCTTTTAGTACAGTTTTGAGTAGGATTTGGTAAGATATATGGTTCATTTGAAAAGAACCTAACAATTTCCTAATTCCACGGCCTATTCATTTCTATACTATCACTTAAGAAGGATACTTATGCTTACACACATAAATTGCATAAACAAAATGAATCAAATAATATAAATTTTTGCATCCTTTCTTTTCCATTCATTTCGTTTATACACATGTTTGTATTTAAGGAAATTGGTATATTAGTGTGGATAACACCGAGATTGTGAGGCTTTAAGTAGCCCTAAGTAGGTCTTGTACTTTATACCTCTGGTTAACAATGGAGCTATACTCACTTATGCCTTTCTTACTTTCGTGTGTGTATGTGAAAATTGGATAAGAAATTCCTTTTCTACTTAATGAAAATCATGCATCAAAAACATTTAAATTTTCTTAAGTAACTAACTTAACATGTATCATAAAGTGTGCTAAACATTCCCATTTAGTATGTATAAATATGCCTAGGATTCATTTATAAGGAACTAAATCACTTAAATGAAACCCTCCTCTAAGTTGAACATGCTTCACACTTAAAAAAATTCTAACTTAAAGCCATAGCTTAGCATACCACACAAGCCTCCAAAGCACACACATTTGGCAAAGTCATCACTTTTAGCTTTAGGTTAGGGTGGTGCATGGCTTGATGATTTCTTTTATTTTGTGATATATGTTTTAGACTGGATATTAGAATGTATGTGCGTAGAATAAATGGTAGGGTGATATTAGTCTAACCATTATCTTTTGCATGAGATTGTGCTTAAGGGGCACTATAATAAATAAAAATAGAAATGCTTTTGCTATCAGTGCTTATACCCCAAAGCATAATATACATGCTTAGGAATTGGTGGCACATTTAGCTATCCTTTATTTTGCAGGTGTTGGCTAGATTTACTTTTTCTTTTCATGTAAATTTTGCAATTAGGATTTTAAAATGATTGTTATGGGGATTAGGATGAGCATTGGTCATAAAGTCTTATCTTATGCACCATGTGAAGCCTTTAGAGCATCCACCTTCCAACCATCCAAAAGAAGGTACCAAAGAAGAAAGAAGAAAAGAAGAATGAAGAAATGAAGCTTGAAGACCCCCATAATATAGAATTTCTTGCTTAATTGTATTTAATTCATTTGTAATCTGGGTTGTATAAGGGTAGAGCTCAGCTACCAAATTTATTATTTTTGTTTTTGCGGTGGTACCTGACCACAGACCTCTTATTCTTTTTGCTATTAGCTTTATAAATTGATTGATAATTTTTTTAGCTTTTGCATTAAGTGGCATCTTTTTTCTAGTTTCTTCCTTGATTTATGTATGGCTTGGATGTGGATTAGGCTCTTAGAAAAAAATAAATCTTTTACCAAACTTAACAATACAAAACTAAAAATAAAGAATTAATAACCTCACCTAAAGTTTAGGTTTAAAATCAAGATAAAATAATTAGCAACTCCTTAGCTGGATGAGTACTTCTTTTATAACATCATGGACAAATGCATCTTGTTTCACTCTTGATTGGAGGGCTTCCACCTTTGCCAAAGAAAGTTGGCTTGACCTTTTAGAGCCATGGTGGAAACATACCTCCTCCCTTCTCGTTAATTTTGGCCAATAGCTTTATTTCTCATGCATTAGACATATGAATCCTATTAGCCTGAGTCAAAGTAATTGTCCAAAAATAAAAATAAAATGAAATATAAATTGCATTAGATTTAGGTCATTTGAAGCAGTCCTTACATGATCTAGTCTCTTTAAGGAGTGAGTTTAAGGACTTAGTCTCTTTCTAAATAAATAATAGCCTAACTATCTTGCATAAAGCATAAGACTTTCCTACATGTATTTAAAATCGTAGGAGGAGTTAGTTGGTGACCACCCCATGTGGTTATAAGTCCAAATAATCAGGTGGTTTGTCATTTCTTGCAGAGGAAAACAAAATACCCATTTTTGCCTTAGATTTAGGTTGTGCTTTCGGGCCTTGCCAAAGCACCCTAGATCTAGGTTCTGAGGTTGCTTCTCCCCTTTGTGGGTCATAAGCATAATTCTTCACCACCTATGCATTTCCTTAATCTTGTGTTATGGAATCATAAGCCCTAAATTTCTAATAAAAATTTAACTCAAACAAACTAAATCAATTTCAAAATGTAAAATCATAGGATAGTTTGAGATGCTCACTAAAATTTCTAGCATCGTGGGCATCTCCTACTTATCTTTCTTTTGGCTTCAATAACTCCCTCTCTTTGATCAATCCCATTTGATCTTTAAAAATGAACCAATCGATTAATAGTCCTTTCCCATTCATTTACTTTAATCGAGAGTATTCCTAAGGGATCCCATCCCTTAGGATGTAATTAACTATGGGGGATTTCCCCTATAGGGTCCTTAATGAACCAGTTTAAAATAAACCCTACTTTACTTTTTCATGTAAAGTAGGGAAAGAATCTCTGGTACATATTTAGACCCATTGTACTTAGGAGTCCTTATTGAGGTGATTAGGTCTATTAAAGGGTAATGACTTCTATCTACCGAGAAGCACACTATTCCTTGATGATATACCCGATCACCTAAATAAGCACATCTACGGATCTACGTAGCATCCCAAAAAGATGAATTTTTATATTCTTGCCCTTCACCACAGATGAAGGTGACCATATAGAAATTTTTCACCCACAGAGTTTTCTGGTGACTCCGCTGGGGATGGTTCCTCTCTCCATCTTTGGTAAATGATCACTATCTTCAAGTATCGATAGTGGATTTGTACTTTGGTATGAATCCGTGACTATCTTTCTTTCCGTTGGAACTTAGCTTATTTCATCCTTAAGTTGAGTTAGCCAACATCTTTAGGTTTTAGGACCTCACTCTGTGTTGGTCTTAAAACCCCCGTTAGATTCGCCAATGGGTAAAAATAAAAAGATCTAAATAAAAAAAGAAATCATTTAAAGACTTCCTCCTGATCATTTTTATGATAAGGAAAGGTTCATTCTAAAATAATAAAGACTTTCATAAAATATTGCTTTTCAAAAAATAGTCTTCCAAAAATGCACATAATAAAATATTTTTCCACAAAATCTTATCACCCTCATTAAACAAATCTCATAGTTGTTGCATGTAGGAATTTTCAAAAATAAAATAAAACTAATAATCTTTTCCAAAAGCACAAATGAACATCTTCCTTTAATTCATTTTGATGAATGATTTTATTTACAAAATAAATTGAACAATTATCTTTCCAAAATCAAAATCAAAATCAAAATTAAAAATAAAATTTTCAAAAGCACACCTCAACCTTTCCATTCAATACACTCACACCAATTGAATGGAAGTTTAATTTTCAAATAAAATTAAAATTTTCAAAGCACATATGAACATCTTCATTCAATATGCCCAAATTTATTGAATGAAGATTTCATTTTCAAATAAAAAATACCATCATTTGGAAATCCCACTTAAATATATCCCACATATGCTTAAGTTAGAATTCCCTCTTTCAAAAAGCAATAATCACACACAAAATAAAAAAGTTTTACATTTCAAAAATATGATTGATCTCCATTCCTACATACCCGAATTTGTTGGATGGAAGTCTCCTTTTCAAAATTTGAAACTTAACAATCATATTTTCAAAATTCAAACACATTTTAGAACTTCATTTAGCATACCCAAATTTGCTAAGTGAAGTCTCCAAATTCAAAATCCAAAATTTTCAAACACATTTTTGTAACTTCATTTAGCATACCCAAATTTGCTAAGTGAAGTCTCCAAATCCAAAATCAAAAATTTTCAAACACATTTTTGGAACTTCATTTAGCATACCCAAATTTGCTAAGTGAAGTCACCAAATTCAAAATCCAAAAGTTTCAAACACATTTTTGGAACTTCATTTAGCATACCCAAATTTGCTAATTGAAGTCTCCAAATTCAAAATCAAAAAAGTTTTAAACACATTTTTGGAAATTCATTTAGCATACCCAAATTTGCTAAGTGAAGTCTCCAAATTCAAAATCCAAAAGTTTCAAACATATTTAGAACTTCATTTAGCATGCTCAAATTTATTAGGAAAAGTCTCCAAATTCAAAACAAAAAAATTTTCAAACACCATTGGAACTTCATTCCTTAGCATACCAAATTTGCTAAAGAGAATTTTTCATTTTCAAAACCAAAACACAAACATTTTGAACACATTTTTGAATTATTTAGCATACTCAAATTTACTGAGTGACATTTTCATTTCACAAACTAAGTGGCACTTCATCCTTAGCATACCATATTTTCTAAAGTAAAGTCTCCACTTTCAATCAAATCAAACAAAAATGAAACACCTTAGGATTTCCTCAGCATACCCAAATTTATTATGGATCGTACTCTTTCAAAAATCAAAAAAATAAATGAAACCCTTAGGATTTTCTTAGCATACTTAAATTTGCTAAGAATCTTATTTTCAAAAATCAAACAAAACACACTTGGATTCTTCACTTAGCATACCTAAATTTGTTAAGTGTGAATTCCAATTTCAAAATCAAAACAATAATTCACCAAAAAGAAACAATCATTTTCAAACCACTTCACTTAGCATACCCAAATTTGCTAAGCAAGTAAAATTCCAAAATCACCAAATAAAAAAAAAACAAAATCAATTGACTCTTACTTTAACATACCAAATTTGTTAAAGGAAAGGGTCCTCAAAAAAAAAAAATCTAAATTCAAACAAACAAGCATCCTTCTCAAAATATTTGAATCCACTTTTCAATATCCCTAAATTTATTGAAGTTCGATTCATATTCAAAAATTCCTCTTTCAATCAAATATTCTCAAATATATTTGACCCCCACTTAAAACTTCCAAGATGTTGGATGTGGGCTCAAATTTTCAATTCAAATTCAAAAATGAACAAAGATAGAAATCTGATCCAAACTCATTTCCAATTGCAGATTCTTACAGTTAGTTATAGTATAATGACAGTTTAGTTTTTCAGTCTTTACAGTTGATCTTAGATGGTAGGCTCACAGAAGTTTGTTTTCACTTTCCCTCATGGTATGGATTTGGCTTTAGAACAAGGCAACTTCCCCCGATTGGATTATACACACATTATCCACTTCAGTAGGGGATTTGAGGGAGCCAGGATTACATGTGAGGGCACTCCCTTCACGATAGTCATTAGGATGATATTGACTGGGCAAAAGTTTGCCATCCGGATTGATCTACCTTCTGATTTTAACATCTCTTCATTGAAGAGGGCAGTAGTGGTAGTCCCTTCTAATAGTATTGTTCCACCTAATGCTGGTTTCTCGTGCTACCCTAGTGATGGATAGCACCCTCTCATCTATACCCTCTATGGGTAAGGCTCCCCTAATCTTAGGGATTACCTCCCCTACTTTTGAGTATGGTCTAGCTCTCACTCCCCCCATCTTACCAGGACATAGCGTAGGAAAAAAAACTGCATGATCAAGTGGTATCACACTGGGATTTCCAAGGAGATGGAGGCAGCTGCCCATTCAGCTGTTGAAAAGTTTCCCATTCTAACTTCACCACTAGTTACAACAAACCAATTTCATCCTCTCTTTGGATTAGACAGAGAGAATGTTTGGAGGATTCGCACATCACCTCCACCAGTGGTACAACATTAGCCAGTAGTTAATCAGAGCAAGAGGTTGGTCCTCATCGGTCTTGCACTGTAGGCTTTACTGATTCAGAGCTCAATTTGATTTGAGATCCATCATCCCCCACAATGTGGGGAAAAATATCCATCAAGAGAGGGCCAGAGAGGCCCATACATTTGCTCACATTACTAGTAGAGAGAGCCCGAGGTTTAGTTGCTAGTCGGCACCTTCCGCACTTGTTAATTTTCTAGCTCAACACGCTACCCATGCTGACCATACCGACAGGATCTTACTTATTGGGACTAGTCATCATAAGAGGATAGCCCCTGTGCATAGAGTCAGTGGTGTCTCCATCATACTACTCTACCCCTCATCCGCCATCACCAATCCAGGTCACAGCATCTCCAGTTCCATCAAAGGCTGTGATGGCCATATCCAGGGAGAAGCGCACCCATTGGTGATTTGGCTATGGCTGAGGGATCCTACCCTATCTACACTGCCTATTGTGGCATGACTGGGCTATCCTACTCAACCTTCTGCCCCAGTGGTGGTGCGGAAGGAGTGGCGACCCCGAAGCTTTGTGGTTATCCCTTCACCAACTCTGCCAATCCAACAGGACATGGAGATCATAGCAGTCATTTCAGAGGTAGCAGATGATAGTCCAGTTGCACCAAGGATAGTGAAACATCCTAGGAATGTCACACCTTTCATACTTAGTGGCAGTTAGGATTATCTCTCATCTAGTGATTACAGTCCACATAGGATTGACTCAGCGGTGAGTTCTGGTGCCTCTCATTACACGATAGTGATCACATCGATCAATTGTAGATTTTTGTACCTACACAGATTGATCATTCTTGAGATGAGATAGTGGCACATTATTTCATGGAAAAAAGAGATATTAGGGTACGATTGGTCAAATCAGGAGAAAGTCAACTTCGATCTCAATGAAGAAGACTTGTTGGGAGACTTAGCTGAGTCTATATGATTGATACCAGAGGATCTCTTCTAAGGGAGCAGTAGCCATGGAAGATGATGAGGTTGATCAAGAATATAAGGCCCAATCAATTGAGCACCTCTTGAAGAAAAAAGATGAGAAGATAGATAGGTTGGCACGATAGTTAGAGGACTTGTTAGTAGTAGTTTCAGTACTTTAGAAATAAGCCCCAGCAGCTCATCTTACTACAACTGACATTAGTCAACCTGAGTTAGTGCATGTCTTGGACCCACACCTCACCTCAAGGGAGCAACAATAGCATGTATAGGAAGGTAGTGGAAAGTATCTACATATAAGAAAAATACATAAAATCCATGGTTGAGCAGCAAGTGAAGGAAGTGTTGGCTCAAGTGTGGGGAGGATCGTCGGTTCCAAAGGGTAGACCCTACCGAGGAATTCATTTCAATCCAATATCCCAAGGGTTTTGTGCCACCTTCCTTCAAAAGCTTTGATAGTAGTGGAATCCCAAGGTAGCATATAGCACACTTCAGGGCCAATTATTACAATGCCAGTGGCTACGATGCTTTGCTTTTATTGCCTCTTCATTAGTAGCCTAGCAGGGATTACTGTCGATTGGTATGTTGAACTGCCCAATAATTCAGTAAAAATATTTGCTGACTTAGAGCAACTCTTCATCAACAGGTTTATTGGAGGTCAACAAAGGGTTTTTGTAGGTGATCTCGTTGTAGAACAACAGCACCCAGGTGAGTCCCTTGTTGATTATATTCTCCGATGGCTTAACTTGAGTATGAAATGGGAGCTGCTGCTGTCTGAGCAGCATTCCATTGAGATTCTTTTAAAGAATATCCATGGCCCGGTCACCTTCATGCTTCAGGGCTTCACTATCAAGATATTTGAGAAGCTAATCAACAAGGCGGCTAGTCTATATGGAGAGGCCAAACGGTTTCCTTTTCAAGATCAGTTACCTAAAGCAAAGCAACAAAAGGTCTATGAGAAGAACCCAGGAGCAGTTACAATAGTAGATATGGGAAAGCAGACAACTAGAGATCAGTCCGAGAGACCACGACCTCAATAACCTCCACCTCCTTTACCACCACCCACGGCCTTCTCGACCTCTACCGGACCACCACGACCCAACAAAGTGGCATGCATACT